>JBBPBX010022822.1:0-18782 GCA_038048925.1 Garcialebias charrua | reverse complement strand
CTACACCTCCACAACCACTGGCATCACTCTTGTCCTGAGGCTCACATTAATGAATTCAATAAATAAAGTGCCACACCAACCCATCCATTACGTGCATTCCTCTCAGAACAAAACATTAATCAATTCCACTGTATGTACTAATGCAGCGGGCCCAATCAATCTGAGCTTCTTATGACAATTAACAGAGCTTTATTGGGCCGTTCTGCAACGTGCTGACCCATCAATTACAGCATCTATCAAAGTGGCTGGCACTAATGGCAGATCGCTCCTGACTTGCTGCTCCGTCCCAATTCCGCTGTGAGTGCAGGCGCACACGTAGCGATAAAGCATCTGAGGACTGAACAAAAGGATCAATTCATATCAATTATACATGCACCACATAATGTGTTAATTTGTGTGTTTGATCACAGTTCTTCCAACTCACGCAGCGGCTCGATTTGTTCTTGGGAGACAGGATTTAGGCCGAGAGAAATATCACACCATGTTCCCGACGAGCAAATTTTTTAACAAAGCGCTTTGGTCAGAGGGATCGTTACGAGTTAACAATCTTCAAACGGACATCAACACTTCTGAGCACATCCTTCAGTCCACGTGTCCAGGGTGACTTATTCAGGGAAATGGACATTAAAGCAAAATTAAAGTAAAAAAAGTGGTAAATCCCAGTTCTCAGAGACTCTGTACAGTATTTGATTATTCATGTGCAGATTTCCTTCCTCATGCTCAGCTGCATCCCTCTCTGACTCCTCCTTCCCTAACTCCCAGCAGGCCTTGTGGCCCTGGGGCCCTGATCCCATGTCAGAGGCAACGTGTTGGTACTGGAGTTCACCCCAGAGCATGTCTGCCTGCATAATCAGCCCCTCTGCCCCCCTCCCCTCTTCCTACCTGCTGTACACGGATTAACGCGAGCGTGTCATGACTATACCAAAGGTGAGAGGAAGATGGTAATTAAAAATTAAAGTGGACAAGAGGGGGCTGGATACACCTCTTTAAACATCAGGCAATCAGTGCGGTGGGGGAATGGGAAAATGCCAGCAGGAAACCAAATGAGTCGGAGTTTTAGGTTCCTCTCTGCTTCCAGCTGATCTGAGTACAGAACTATATTTTTTCAGATTTTTCTGTAAAACATACGTTTTTAGAGTCCCGTTTTAGCATATCCCTTGAATTAAAAGTGGTTTCATTTTGGGACACCAATGATAATATTTGATACATTAAAAAAGGTAAAAATCTGAACACTAAAAATTGTTATTAGATGTGAAACAACTCATTTTTTTGGACATGATAAAATATTTATTTATGCTCTGACTGTGTCCATGTCTACTCTGGTTCTGCTTAGTCATTCAACCTTTATTTATCCAGGTTAGTCTCACTGAGTCACGAGGACTCGTTTTCAAGAGAGACCTGAATTAAACAAAACCACAGAGAAGGTACACACAACAATTCATTCATTCATTCAACCTTTATTTAGTCAGGTAAATCTTTTGAACCTCATGGGCTCATTTACGAAAGCGACCTGCTAAAACTAAAGAACAATGAACAGTAATGGTAGAATTTCCTTAAACAATAAACAATCAAACAATAAACAATAGAAAACAAAAGAGAGAGAAAAAAAAAATATATATATATATATATATATATATATACATATATATATATATATATATATATATATATATATATACATATATATATATATATATATATATATATACATATATACACATACATACACACATACATATATATANGCGTGTGAGCAAATGACCAATCAGCAAACTCAATTTGTCCCGAAGGTAAATGCCCCTTGCCTGCGGAGCTGGTCTGCAGCCGCTCAGGGTGGACACTTGAACATGAAGTCTCAGTTCATTTTATACTACTTGTATTCTTGTATCTGATGAAACTGTCTTGTATTGTTCTTTTAAAATGAATGAATAAACATCAAATCAAATCAAATCAAATCAAGTCTCAACCCTCTGCGGACACAGTGCATAGTTTCCACACAGACTGAGGATAATGGACCCCTCACTGCCTCTGATGTGTGTCTCATCGGTGTATGAATGTGATGAAGCACTGATTAGTCTCTTTAGAATGATATGTTCAATTGGCTTTGTATAGATCTAGTAGAGTGCTGTGGGTAAATGTGGGCACAGACTGCAGTGTAAAGAACTTTGAGTGTCTTGATAAGATAGAAAGGTGCTAAAGTACAGTCCAAACATTTACAAACAAATTGAGACTGATCAGCGTATTGATCTGGCTCGCTCATCTGAATATCATTACATGAAAGACTTCAGGGGTGTTCATTCAACCTTTATTTATATAGATTAATCCCATTGAGCTCATGGACTTGTTTACAAGCGAGACCTGTGTTGATAAAGATTATGGGGTTCTTAGCTGTGTCGCTGAAAAAACAAAACCAGTGTTGGTTCTACGGTTAGAGTGGAAAAAGATTTTACTCATCTTTGTTAGCTAAAAATCTAGCAGAAAATGTAGAACAACCTTAAAGTAGCAGAAGAAAGCAGAAAAAAAGGTTTGCCCAATGCTGAAAGAAGCAGAAATGATCTGAAAAAAAAAAGAAGGAAATTGTCTGAAAAAAAAGAAGAAGCTGAATTTAGCAATAAATAGCCAAAAATTAGTTAAAAGACAGAAAGAAGCTTAAATTACCAGAAGGAAGGGAAGTGGGGAGCATATTTTTGCTGAATTAAACCTAAAAAAGTTTTTAAAAAAGTGGAATTAGCTGAAAAGTTAAAAATTAGCATAAAAGCAACTGAAATACCGGTAGTAGAAAAAGCTGAAACTTGCAGAAATAAACTGAAAGGAGCATAGCCAGCATAAATTGTAAGAAGCACAAAAATGTTAGCAGAAAGAATCTGAAAGGAGCACAAAACAGCTGGAAAACATTGAAAATAGCTGAAAAGGTTTAAATTTGTACAAGGAAGCTGAACCAGAACAAAATGTTAAAGGAGCAGTAAAAGTTTGTAAACACATCTAAAGATTTGAAGGATGTAAAATGAGCTCAGTTAATTTTCTATAAGAAAAGAAAAAAATGGCAGAAAAGGCTAAATATTTCAAAATGCTAAAGTTGCACCAATACCAAAAGTCATAGCACCCTTCTGAAAGAGCTGAACACGTCGATATGATTTGTTGAAGTAGCTTAAAAATTGCGGGACGAGAATTGTGCCGAAAAAAGTACGAATGAAAAATGGATCACAACAGTGTGAATGCTTCATAAACATTCAGACAATGCTGTCATAACTCTTTTCAGATCCCAGTGACTCCACAGGCTGAGTGGCCTTCACCAGCCAAGCAAAACGACTCGTGTCTAAATGTAGTGAAAAAGGTGAGTTACCACACAAATCTGTTTCAAAGGGAAAGTACAGGTGCTGGTCATAAAATTAGAATATCATGAAAAAGTTTATCTATTTCAGTAATTCCATTCAAAAAGTAAAATGTGTATATTACCGTATATTCATTCATTATACACAGACTGAAATGTTTAAAATATGTATTTCTCTTAATGTGGATGACTATAACTGACAACTAATGAACACTTCAAATTCAGTAAAAAATTTGAATATTGTGAAAAGGTTTAATATTGAAGAGACCTGTTGCCACACTCTAATCAGCTAATTAACTCAAAACACCTGCAAAGGTCTTGAAATGGTCTCAGTCTAGTTCTGTAGGTACACAATCATGGGGAAGACTGCTGACTTGACAGTTGTCCAAAAGACAACCATTGACACCATGCAGGAGGGCAAGACACAAAAGGTCATTGCTAAAGAGACTGGCTGTTCACAGAGCTCTGTGGCCAAGTGCATTAATAGAGAGGTGAAGGGAAGGAAAAGATGTGGTAGAAAAAAATGTACAAGCAATAGGGATAACCACACTCTGGAAAGGATTGTGAAACAAAAACCCATTCCAATATGTGGGGGAGATTCACAAAGAGTGGACAGCAGCTGGAGTCAGTGCATCAAGAACCACCACGCTCAGACGTATGCAAGACATGGGTTCCAGCTGTCACATTCCTTGTGTGAAGCCACTCTTGAACAAGAGACAGCGTCAGAAGCATCTTGCCTGGGACTGCTGCTGAGTGGTCCAAAGTTCTGTTCTCTGATGAAAGTACATTTTGCATTTCCTTTGGCAATCAAGGTCCCAAAGTCTGGAGGAAGAGAAGAGAGGCACAGAATCCACGTTGCTTGAGGTCCAGTGTCAAGTTTTCAGTCAGTGATGGTTTGGGGCGCCATGTCATCTGCTGGTGTTGGTCCACTGTGTTTTCTGAGGTTCAGAGTCAACGCAGTTGTCTACCAGGAAGTTTTAGAGCACTTCATGCTTCCTGCTGCTGACCAACTTTATGAAGATGCAGATTTCATTTTCCAACACAGTGTCAAAGCTACCAGTACCTGGTTTAAGGACCATGGTATCCCTGTTCTTAATTGGTCATCAAACTCCTGACCTTAACCCCATAGAAAATCTATGGAGTATTGTGAAGAGGAAGATGTGATACACCAGACCAACAATTCAGAAGAGCTGAAGGTCACTATCAGAGACACCTGGGCTCTCATAACACCTGAGCAGTGCCACACACTGATCCATTCCATGCCACGCCACATTACTGCAGTATTCTAAGTACTGAGTGCTGTACATGCTCATACTTTTCAGCTGGCCAACATTAAAAAAATATTTTTTTTAAAAATAAAATTGGTTTTAAGTGTAGTGATACAGGTCCTCATGCTTGACCTTCAAGTACACCTTTTCACATCTCTCTGAAACTCTGAGTGTTACACTTTTCTTGAGCTCTGAAGAAGACAAGTGGACACTATTTTGTTACAATTATTTTGAATTAATGGACACCAATCAATCAGAAAGAACTTTCTTTTAATGTGTGTTAATTCAGAATTGATCAACAGTATACTTTTGTCATTTAATGATGATCTGTTACTTGCATGAGTTTGACCCTTCTGCTGGTTTATTCTTCAGTACAGTAGGCTTTGAATCTAAGGTACAAGTCAGGGAAACTTTTAACTTCCTTCTCTGCTTTGTCTATCAAGTTAGCCATAATATTCTCTGTACCAACAAGCGCCATCTGGCCGCTTATGTAAACAGTTTTTCTGTTGTCCTTCATAGACCTTCCACTATGGGAATGAAAAATCCCTCCTTTATTTTGTTAAACCAGCCAGTAGCCATTCAGGAGGTGGGCAGACTCCGCCCTCCATATAAAGTCTTACTTCCGTTTTGACTTTAGTGCAAAGAGGGACCACTAACTCAACAACTGGTTTTCTCCTCTGGAAAAAGCTGGAAACGTGGTGGTCATTGTGTCAATTAGACCTACGTTTCTCAGCAGAGTTACAGTAAAGCCTTGCTGTGACTCACTCACTCATTTCTGAAAGAATTTGTTTTCTGAAAGTTTTATTTTGAAACTCAGCCAGGACGTTGACCTTGTTTCCTGCCGAGAGAGGCGAGTTTCCTCGTATCGTGGAATCAGCACACACACGCTGAAGTTTCAACTGGACGGCTGTTGGACAGAACAATCCATTGAGTGTGTCCAGATACTTCTCAACTCTTATCTACAGAGACAAAGCGTCAACAGGTAAAGAGTCGTGGATGTGGGCTGAGCGTGCGGGAGCCCAGCTGTAACTCGTGTGGGGAAAAGTGTCACCCTGTCATTTCAAAATAATTACCTTCCGTTAAACTTAGCTTTCATTTCATCCTATTTCTTCTTCCTTATTATTATTTTTCATAAGCCATTAATCTTTTAAGTAAATGTGCCAACAAGACATTTAACCCTAACTTGTCTGTTTGTTTAATTTGAATTCTTGTCTACAGTAGTTATTAAATCAGAACTAATCTCGATACAATGTTTAATGTACTTTTATGATTGTCTCAATAAAAGGTCTATCTTTTGGTGGATCAACATAAGTTGACGTCTCTCGTGAAATTACATTTTGTTCAGTCACAACAAAGCAATTTAAGCCGGAAAAAGAGTGAACTCGTGAATACTGATGATAGATGTGTGTAGATAAAATCTGCTCAAACCTTTCATCTAAAACATAGGTAAGTCAGTAAACTGACCAATTTTTCCTATATTATTACATTTGGTGGACCTGTAAGTGTTTAATTACACTTATATTATTACATAAGTAATATTCTAATTTTCTGAGATACTGAATTTGGGGTTTTCATTAGTTGTCAGTTATAATCATCAAAATTAAAATAAATAAACATGTGAAATATATCTGTGTGTAATGAATGAATAGAATATACAAGTTTCACTTTTTGAATGGAATTACTGAAATAAATAAACGTTTTCACAATATTCTATAATGTTATGACCAGCACCTGTATATGACGAATAAAAGACATAAACCTAAAAAAAATACAATGATTAAAAAATGTCATTGAAATATTTTGACCCAATATTTTGCTGCTGTTTAACTGAACTAATAGTGGTGGTGCGTAAAACCAAGAACACATTTTACACAGGTTTTTTTTTTTCTTTTGGTAAAAGGATGAAAGTATAGCAATAGAAACAGAATTTGTCATTGATTTTAAAAAGTCCTTCGTGTACTGTGCTTACTGTGTGGTAGATGTGTATTTCATTTGAGCCTCTACTGTGAATATGTGTTAGTGTTAAACCACTAGAGGTCTCCCAGACACTGCTCAGCTTCGACTTCATTAGCCTAATGACCAGACACACCACACCATACCCCTCTCCTCTTTATGGCCCCGCCTCCTGCCCTCCATTCATTCTTCATGGAGGTTGTGCAGGGTCACCCAGAGGTGAGGACATCAGCAGCTGCCACTCTCCTGGAGCACATACTGTACTGTAGTCCCTAACACCCTCCTTACTCCACTGTCTCCTCACTGTAAAAAACAAGAAGCAAGGAGCAGTACTGTACAGCTCACGACCTCAACAACGTTCTGAAAACGCTCCAGGTTTTACTGTATATGGAAAAAAAATAATCAGGTGAATTCTGTACTTTTTTTTTTCCACGTCTTTGTCAGTAAGCTTTGGAAATATGAAGTGTAAGCCACCTCCTCCCCACACTGCTGGACGCACTCCCAGGTCGCTGCTTGTTTGCTCCCGTCTGCATACGAAAGAAGAATGTCCCCTGAATGCAGATGGATTCATTAGGTCTGAGTAACTCCCTTCTCCTCCATCATGCTGACACACACACACACACACACACTGGCTGTACAAAAAGGGAACAGTGAGTCCTGCAGCTCTCCGCACACACTCCCAGGCATACACGTATACACACAGTTATCATCAGTGTAAACAACACCATGCGGTTTCACTAAGGGAGATTAAATGAAATGCTGCGGCCTCGCATTTGGCCATTTTAGCCTAAACACTGAGCCTGGGCCCATGTGTTTGGCATTTTGCTTGATCTCTTGAATGTAAGCACAGGACAGAGACTGGCACTTTGATGAGGTTTTTTCTTCTTCTGTGTAATAGAGGGGCTTAGGTTGACAGAATTTCTTTGTGTCAGCAGACTACAGTAAAGTAAAAAAGGCTTCCCTGCTGCAGGACAAATCTAAACGCGGTGCCCTCTTACTGCTTTCATTTTCAACCCCCCCACCCCCAGCAAAGTCCAATGTGAGCACTCTTAGCTGAGCAGCTAAAAATGTCAAAGCTTGGAAACACATCTGTGTTTGTGTTGGTTTACAGATGTTTTGATTGCTTTCTGCTAAGATCGGGGAGTGAAGGGATACCTGACACAGGAAAATGTCAGACTGCTACCTGGTTGATTTGGTAGTCACATGTAGAGCGACTGCCGGTCATGGGACACTGATCTGAACAGCCTCAGCGTTTGCTCTGCTGCTCACAACATAACTGCACACTCCCCCCCACTCCTTCTCCTAACACTCAGCTGTTAGATCAGCCATTTAACTCTCCACCTACACATGTTGTACACACTTGTATCCTGTCACACTCAAAGCAGATCTACATATTTGATTCTGATTGAGGTTGTGGCAGGGGAGATCGTGGTCAGACAGCATCGGATGGTTGACTATTGTAGGGAAAAAGGGAAAATCAGAGAAGAAGACTAAATGGTGGAAGATGAAGAAGAAGGAAGAATGTTGTGAGAAATTCAGATAGTAGCTGTTAAAGGCCCTGGGTGGTAAGAAAGATCTTCCAAGTGACTGGACTACTACAGCAACAGTAATTAGAGAGACAGGTAGGAAGGTACTCGGTGTGTCATCTGGACAGAGAATGGATGATAAGGAAACCTGGTTAGTGAAGTGCAAGAAGCTATTCAGAGAAAGAGATTAGACAAGAAGAAATATGACAGTGAGAGGACTGAAGACAGGATTACAGGGATGCAACGTAGAGCAATGTGAATTTTCTTTTATGTATTCATAATTTTCATTCTCGTTAGTAATAACTAGAGATAGACTGGCAAGTTTGATCTTTGTCTACAGTAATGAGAGTGTTGCGCTGATCCTCTACATCAAAAGGAGTCAGCTGAGATGAAGACTTCAAATCAGGATGACTCCTAGTTCCCTCTGTTTGGAGGTTCAGTACAGGTGGTCCCCGACGTACGAGCACATCGACATACGAGGTTCCGGACTTACGAGCTGACTAACGAACAGTAAATTTGTACAGAACATACACAGGGTCTCCGCGGGGTTGTAAAAGATATTAAAAGGTAGTAAATAAAACTAACCCAAATTACAGCCATTAAAAAGTATTAAAAAGTAATAAACGTCATCTGACGAGGTATTAATTTTTAAAAAACCTACGCAACTATATTTTTCCCGTTCTATCGGCAAAAAAAAAAAAATCCTGTGAATTTATTTATCTTTTCTAATTTTATGTTCGAGTAGGACCTTAGCAAAATCAATGACATCATATTGTCTTGTCAGTGCGCGTTCGCGCTTAGGGCCTACAGAGCTTCCAGAACTAACATGGGGAAATATAAGTTTTCAGACCTCTGGTTAGAGGACGCCAGATTCAGAGACTGGCTTCAGCAACAGCCGAGAGGCTTATTGTCATGTCCGTAAAAAGAAACAGGAAGCAGGAACGCGACTTTCTCCAAAATTTAACAAGAAAAGCACCTAAACACTTATTTGTTAGCTCAAAATAATAGCAGAGGTGTGTCTCAGTCTATCGTTTTCTTAATAAATGCACTTTAATGGTAAAATTCGCCGGGGTATTACAGCTGGATTGACTGTTCCAAGCAGAGAGCAGAATGAAGATGGTGAGAGTATGGCAGGCCGATTGAGTCATTAATAGCTGGTGAAGATTCTCAGTCATCCAGGACATGGTAAATTCTAAAAAGTGCAAGAAAAAAACAATAAAGTATAAAGTATAGTATAATAAATAAAGTCCAGTTGTTTTTGTCTTGAACTTTTTTGAATTTGTCATTATAGCCACGTTTTCCTATTACATGATACAACAGCCAACCTCATGCCATACACCTGTTACTACTGCTGCCATCAAGTACTGCTGTTTTTTTTTGTTTTTTTTGTTCAGTCAGAATGAATGGAAACAGTCATATCTCAGTCTAAAAATGGTTTATAAATATGGGAAAAAATCTATAAATATGTCACTTCGGCCTATAAGTCGCAGGCATGTAAATTATGCAAAAAACTGTGACATTCAGGATGAAAAATGTGGTAGTTATTATTTTTCTCCCTCTCTTTTTGAAGTGTGCATGTGTTCAGTGTTGAATTACAGTATTTTAATTAAACTGTTCTGTTTTCAAGGTTACAGTTTTTTGTTTGCCATTAGAGATATGTTATGTGTGGGAACAATTAAATAACTTTTTGTCTTGGGTTAGATTTAAATAACAGGTCAGTGCTTTTATTGAGGCAAGAAGCAACTTGATGTATCCAGTAATTGTTATAAAACTACATTTACTACCAAAGTTTAGGAAGAAAATGACAGTAATCTATCACTTTACAGTTAGTTGCTCTGAACTGAAGTACAAGAGGTTGTTGCTACAGTTACTGCTCAGTGTCGTGATGGTTTTAAAAATATTGTGATGGTATTAAAAAGGTATTAAATTTAACTCAAGAATTTCTATATATACCCTGATACAGAAAATACAGCACTGGTATGTGTTTTTAGATGAAAGTGTGTTAGCTAACAGTTTGTAAACAAGTTTCTGAGCATGTTTATGAACTAATATGTACGTTTGTGTTGAAAAACGAGTGTTCGTAGTAGCGCTAGCATACATTTTCCGACTTACGACCGAAATTCTGGACTTACGAGCGACACGTGTTTCGTGTTCCGACATACGAGATTTCGTGTTACGAGCACCTCGTAGTAACGGAACTCGCTCATAAGTCAGGGACTACCTGTATATGGGGCATGTCCTGCCTTGTGGAGATATCAATGAATGTCCAGAAGTCACTGTATAATCTATTCTCTTAACTTGGGGAGTGTTGCTGGGATGTCATGGGACATCCTACACCTATGCCTCTGCTACCTAACCTCTAATAAGTGGTTAAAAAGAATGTAAGTTTCTTAAAGAGTTTTTTTTTTTCTAGAAAAGTCTCAGTTGTGGAAACCTAAATGTAATGTAACGTAATGTTTTTGTAGAAAATTTCAGATTTATTTCATTTTAACTGTAACCAAGAAAAATGAGTTTTACTAAACGGACGTCGTTTTTGATGTCTAAGAAACAATAATCCATCCATCCATCCATCCATCCATTTTCTTCCGCTTATCCGGGGTCGGGTCGCGGGGGTAGCAGCCTAAGTAGGGAGGCCCAGACTTCCCTCTCCCCAGCCACTTGGAGCAGCTCCTCCGGGGGAATCCCAAGGCGTTCCCAGGCCAGCCGAGAAACATAGTCCCTCCAGCGCGTCCTGGGTCTTCCTCTGGGTCTCCTCCCGGTGGGACATGCCCGGAACACCTCACCAGGGAGGCGTCCAGGAGGCATCCTAACCAGATGCCCGAGCCACCTCAACTGGCTCCTCTCGATGTGGAGAAGCAGCGGCTCTACTCCGAGTCCCTCCCGGATGAC
Source organism: Garcialebias charrua (assembly GCA_038048925.1). Lineage (NCBI taxonomy): Eukaryota > Metazoa > Chordata > Actinopteri > Cyprinodontiformes > Rivulidae > Garcialebias > Garcialebias charrua. The sequence goes on along the minus strand of JBBPBX010022822.1, from coordinate 7,815 downwards.
TGAGCTTCTCACCCTATCTCTAAGGGAGAGTCCAGACACCCTGCGGAGAAAACTCATTTCAGCCGCTTGTATCCGAGATCTTGTTCTTTCGGTCATAACCCAAAGCTCATGACCATAGATGAGGGTGAAACAATAATCAGAAAGAGGAATGTGGTTCGATCATATGCTACGCCAGCTAGCCATACATCTGTATTTGTTACCCCACCGCCCCTCTGCAGTGGCAGATGAGGGTGTGAGGAACATTTTCTCCAGGCTGGGGCTCACTTTCAAGACGACCACAAAAAGATACAGTAAGCTAATGGGGTTGGAGAACAGCAACGACGCTCTGAGCGCACCCTTGTACTGCGGATGCAACGCCTCTCATTACGCTGCTCTGACGGGTCACCACGCAACCTCTTTATAAGAAGACCTTTTTGGCCACACGTCTTACATCAACTGTTCCGATGGATGTTAATACCAGGTTTCTCTGCATGCTGTGTGCTCTCTAGCCTGTAGAGTGATGGAACACAGTTGGTCTTCAAAGTGCATCTCATTGCTAATTCTATTCAACCTAGTGAAGTCTGCCGGATGGTTCAGTCCAAATTCCCCAGGGAGTCCAGTTATGCACCTCTGCTATGTTACACACCTGAGGAGGCTCACTCCAACACATGTACACTTCACTGTTTGCGAAGTGTAATTTACTAGACCGCCAGTAGGCAAGGCCTTCATCTGCAGGAAGGCATGAATGCAGCCTTGGCGCCGGTAATTGGACTTTAGAACAGATTGGGGAACTTGATTGACCCCCGGTAATGGATTTGAGTGAATAATTATTTGTAGTCATGGTTGGAAGATGATATCGGGGAGAGGGAGACCAATCCCACCAGTGTGACTCACCCCTGCCGCCAGAGCAGAGTGCTGCCAGCACTCAATTAATAAAATCCAGCTGCTCAGACTCCCCACGTGCAGTGGCTCATCAAAAAACACACACTCAGGGTCTGGTCAGAGAAAAGTCTTATCTTCCTTTACCTTTTTGCGAGGCGGGCTGCTTGTAGCCCACCACAATAGGGGTTTTAAAATTGCCTCCACTCCGGGTACAGGACATTAATGTTGATAATGTCTTCATTATGTTTGAACTGCCAGCGGCACTGCTCAGCCCACAGCAGCCATGCTAATGAGACTTTTCAAGGAGGTAGGCAGTGCCTCCTCAGGAAACAAAACGCAATCACTCTTAATCCAGCACTTTAATTGCTGGCCAAGTTTTTCTGAGTGAATTTACCTGTTCGATCTCTGCAGGCAAGTGGCTGCACATCAACTGTGTTCCAGTATCCCAACTCACAAAGATAAACTGGGCATCAAAACAAATGGGAAGTGATGCAAGTTGGTCTGACTTGTTAGGAATAATTTTTCTTGTTTGTGGGTGTCCAATAGATGAGATATTCTCTATCTGTCTCCTTTTCCCTAATTCTGTTATTTTAGCCCTGTGCAACAGTTCAGTTAGGGACAACTGCAGCAACATTCGTTGATATCATTTTAATATTAATACAGTAAGTATGCACTTATTGTAAAATATGTAGTGATACAAATACAATGAGATGCAATTTAATATTATATGAAACAATACACAAAATGCTACAATACAATGCTATACATTATCAGAGTCAGAGTCAGAGTCAGAGAGTCTTTATTGTCATTTGCACCGCATGTGGTACATGTGATGAAAACGAGATTATGTACACGGGGTCCCAGTTACATCCAACAACAAATGCAAGAGAAAAACAGTAATAACATCTAGAACTAACTAAGAAAAACATCAACTAGTAATACACTAAGCTTAATATAGTGGGAATAAACAGCAGCACGAACATGAGTTTGTATGAGCAGATGGTCACAGATGAACACAGCAACAAGAAAACAGATCAGCATCAGTATGATGTGATATTTTGCAGTGTTTATATTTTTTATTTTTATTTTTTTATTTATTCATGAGTCTAACAGCCTCAGGGTAGAAGCTGTTCCTCAGTCTAGTGGTTCTACACTTGATGCTCCTCAACCTCCGTCCTGAGGGGAGTGGGGCAAAGAGTGAGTGTGCTGGATGAGTGAGGTCTTTCATGATGCAGGTCGCTCTTTTTCTGCATCTGGAGGTGTAAATGTCTGTGATTGTGGGGAGACTGACTCCAACAGACTTCTGTGCAGCCTTCACCACTCTCTGCAGAGCTTTCCTCTCTTCAACTGTGCAGCCTCCATGCCACACGTTGATGCTGGAGCACAGGACACTCTCCACTGCACACCTGTAGAACGAGGTGAGAACTGGGCTGCTCAGACCAGCACGTCTCAGCCGTCTGAGGAAGTAGAGTCTCTGATGACCTTTCTTGATCAGGCTGGTGGTGTTGTTGCTCCAGCTGAGGTTATCATTCATGTGTACACCCAAGTATTTGTAGCTGGAGACCACTTCCACTGCAGACCCACCTATTTTCAGTGGGGCGTGGGTGTGTTTGTTCCTTCTGAAGTCCACAATCATCTCCTTTGTCTTCTTCACATTCATGTGAAGATTATTCTCTTTGCACCAGCTCTCCAGGTGTTCCACCTCCTGTCTGTAGCTGGACTCATCATTGTTTGTGATGCATCCCACCACCGCTGTATCATCTGCAAACTTAACAATATGACAGCCTGGAAGTGTGGCTGTACAATCATATGTGAGCAGAGTGAACAGAAGGGGGCTCAGCACACATCCCTGAGGAGAGCCAGTGCTGAGGGTTATGGTGGAGGAGGAGAAGTTGTGGATCTTCACGGACTGTGGTCTGTCTGTTAAGAAGTCTAGTACCCAGTTACAAATAGAGGGGCTTAGTCCAAGTGTAGATAGTTTGTCTATCAGAGTTTGGGGGATCATGGTGTTGAAGGCAGATGTGAAGTCCACAAAGAGCAGACGCACGTATGAGTCCTTCTGATCCAGGTGGGTGAGAGCAGTGTGGACCACGGAAGAAATGGCGTCCTCTGTTGATCGGTTCTCACGGTATGCGTATTGATGAGGGTCCTCATTGATGTTGACGGTTGCCTTGATGTGGGACATGACCAGTTTCTCAAAACATTTAGCGACTATCGGGGTGAGGGCCACCGGTCTATAGTCATTCAGACCAGTCACTGTGGAGCTCTTTGGGACTGGGATGATGGTCGCGGTCTTCAGGCAGGTGGGAACTGACTCCAGTGCAAGTGAGGTGGTGAAGATGTCAGCCAGCACCTCACAGAGCTGGTCCGCACATTCCTTCAGAACTTTCCCTGGGATGTTGTCTGGTCCGGTTGCTTTATGAGGATTAATCTTTCTGAGACTGCCTCTCACTTCTGCTGCGGACACCCTGAGATGCTCTTCATCTGGTGATGAGGTGAGTCTGGTGCTAGCTGGTCTGTTTGGATCATCAAAACGTGCATAAAACTTATTGAGGGCATCAGGCAGAGATGGGTCCCTGGGGCATTGTTTGTTTTTGCCTTTGTAATCTGTTATGCATTTAATACCCTTCCACATGCTCCGTGGGTCTTGTGAGGTGAACTGTCCCTCGATCCTCTGTGCATACGTGGCCTTGGCCTTCTTAATGCCATCCTTCAGTTCATTCCTGCTCTTTCTCAGCTCCACTTTATCTCCTGACTTGAATGCAGTGTCTCTGGCTGCTAGTAAGGCGTGAACTTCTTTATTTAACCAGGGTTTCCGGTTCGGGTAGGATTTCACATATTTTTTTATAGATACATTTTCAGAGCATGTACTGATGTAACCCAGGACTGAGGAAGCGTACAGTTCCATGTCCACTGAACTTCCATCAGTGGCTGCTTCTCTGAAAACAGACCAGTTTGTCCTCTCAAAACAGTCTCTCAACATGGGGGAACTATCTTGGGGCCAGATTGTTATTTCTCTTTGTTCCGGCTTGGACCGCCTGAGTGGGGGGAGTTCTCTCTTATGATACATTATGAAAAAATGCAATGCAATATAAAGCAATGTGACATAATTTGACAAGAAACACTACAAAATGATACAAAACAATGCAATGTGAAACAATATACTGTATGATCAAATATAAAAATGTACATTATGATACCATATAATGCAATGAGATACTATGTGATACAATATGATAAAACTTCAATACAATACAATACAATTCAGGGTGATACTATATGAAACAATGTGATACAAAATACTGTAATACTACAAGCCGGATTCCAAAAAAGTTTGGACACTAAACAAATTGTGAATAAAAACTGAATGCAATGATGTGGAGATGGCAAATGTCAATATTTTATTTGTAATAGAACATAGATGACAGATCAAAAGTTTAATCTGAGTAAATGTAACATTTTAAAGGAAAAATATGTTGATTCAAAATTTCACAGTGTCAACAAATCCCAAAAAAGTTGGGACAAGTAGCAATAAGTGGCTGGAAAAAGGAAATTGAGCATATAACAAACAGCTGGAAGACCAATTAACACTAATTAGGTCAATTGACAACATGATTGGGTATAAAAAGAGCTTCTCAGAGTGTCAGTGTCTCTCAGAAGCCAAGATGGTAAGAGGATCACCAATTCCACCATTGTTGCGCAGAAAGATAGTGCAGCAATACCAGAATGGTGTTACCCAGCGTAAAATAGCAAAGACTTTTAAGTTATCATCATCAACCGTGCATAACATCATCAAAAGATTCAGAGAATCTGGAACAATCGCTGTGCGTAAGGGTCAAGGCTGTAAAACTCTACTGGATGCTCGTGATCTCCGGGCCCTTAAACGTCACTGCACCTCAAACAGGAATGCCACTGTCAAGGAAATAACAGAATGGGCTCAGGAATACTTCCAGAAAGCATTGTCAGTGAACACAATCCACCGTGCCATCCGCCGTTGCCAGCTGAAACTCTACAGTGCAAAGAGGAAGCCATTTCTAAGCAAGCTCCACAAGCTCAGACGTTTGCACTGGGCCAGGGGTCATTTAAAATGGAGTGTGGCAAAATGGAAGACTGTTCTGTGGTCAGATGAGTCACGATTTGAAGTTCTTTATGGAACACTGGGACGCCATGTCATCCGGACCAGAGAGGACAAGGATAGCCCAAGTTGTTATCAACGCTCCGTTCAGAAGCCTGCATCACTGATGGTATGGGGTTGCATGAGCGCTTGTGGCATGGGCAGCTTGCATGTCTGGAAAGGCACCATTAATGCAGAGAACTATGTTCAGGTTCTAGAACAACATATGCTCCCATCTAGACGTCATCTCTTTCAGGGAAGACCCTGCATTTTTCAACAAGATAATGCCAGACCACATTCTGCAGCAATCACAACATCATGGCTACGTAGGAGAAGGATCCGGGTACTGAAATGTCCAGCCTGCAGTCCAGATCTTTCACCTATAGAGAACATTTGGTGCATCATAAAGAGGAAGGTGCGACAAAGAAGGCCCAAGACGATTGAACAGTTAGAGGCCTGTATTAGACATGAATGGGAGAGCATTCCTATTTCTAAACTTGAGAAACTGGTCTCCTCTGTCCCCAGACGTCTGTTGAGTGTTGTAAGAAGAAGGGGGATGTCACACAGTGGTAAAAATGGACTTGTCCCAACTTTTTTGGGATTTGTTGACGCCATGAAATTTAAAAACATATTTTTCCCTTAAAATGATACATTCTCTCAGTTTAAACTTTTGATCTGTGATTTGTGTTCTATTCTGAATAAAATATTAGATGTTGGCACCTCCACATCATTGCATTCAGTTTTTATTCACAACTTGTTTAGTGTCCCAACTTTTTTGGAATCCGGTTTGTATACAAGACATTACAGTCTAATATAAAATACACTTTATTGTTCAATGGGATGAATTAGTTTCGACTTGGTGCTGTCCCACTAGCTATCTACACATAACAGGGTCCTGGAGAACCCTCTTGCCTGACTGAGACTCACACTGCAGGGTATATCAGTGTAAGATATATTACTTGTCAGTTTTTCTGACTGTGCAATATTCCAAAATGAAAATTTTGACAGAATTTATCTGACCCAAATTCTTAGCATTTAATTTTAAACGAGTTCTCTCTTTTTAGGATTTCAGCAAATAAATTGTGAGTGACGAAATTTAAACGACAGTAAACGTTACTTATGTTGAAACAGCAGAACTGAATCTTTTAATAACAGAATCATTAAATTACATCACACGAGGATAAAGATTGGGTCTGATTTTTCTTTCATATAAGTCAGAGTCAGAGTCAGAGAGTCTTTATTGTCATTTGCACCGCATGTAGTACATGTGATGAAAACGAAATTATGTACACGGGGTCCCAGTTACATCCAACAACAACTACAAGAGAAACAACAAATGCAAGAGAAAAACAGTAATAACATTCTAGGATTAACTAAGAGAAGCATCAGCTAGTAATACTCTAAGCCCTAATGTAGTAGAAAAACATCGTTATAAACAGCAGCACGAACATGAGTCATTATGAGCAGATGGTCACAGGTGAAACGCAGCAACAAGAAACAGATCAGCTATAAGATATAAGATATAAGATATCAGCTAGATATAAACTACTGTTGACAGATTTAAATTTAAAAACAACAGACAAGTAAAGTCATATTTAGGGCGGCCGTGGCGTAGTGGTAAGGGCAGTCGTCTCCCGATCGGAAAGTTGGCGGTTCAACTCCCGGGACCCGCACCATGTGTCGTTGTGTCCTTGGGCAAGACACTTAACCCTGAGTTGCTCCCGGTAGGACTGGAAAGCACCTTGCATGGTAGTCTGCCGCCACCGGTTTATGAATGTGTGCAGCATTCAATATATGTGTAGCACTTTGAGATTTTCAGTAATGAAAAGTGCGTTATAAATTGAATTAATTATTATTATTATTATATTTACAGTACTTATAATATACTGCAGGTCTATTACGGTTCTTAGAGTTTCTGGCTTAAGAAAATATAAGGAGAAAGTTTAGGAGGAGTAGGAGAGAAGAAATTGAATGAAGTAAAAGTTGTCTAAAGAATGTATAACCAGCATTGCACATCCTCTGCTGACATCAGCTCGACCCGGTCCAGTCCAAGTTTGTAAACAAACAGCACTCTTTACCTTTGAAGTCTTCTTCTGGTAAGAGGGGTTTCCAGACGATGGACAGAGACGGTTTGTTCGTCCCGCTCTCTCCAACAGCAGGTCGCCGGTTTGCTCACACTGTCTGTGTGTGTCGGCCTCAAATCAGTCAAGAGTGATGACGATGGGTTCTGGTTCAGCTTTTCAGCATAAACATTCTTCAGGAGGAATTCTCACTCAAGATGGAGCTTTTTACAGCTGGAAGTGAACTTATAACAGGCATGTTATAAGTCCTTTACTGGTTACGTAGACCTTTGGCTTAATGGTCAGACGTACCAGCAGAAGAGGAGAAAGGTTTTCATCTCTACTTTCTCACCAGATTCTGACCCCAGACAGGAAGTGGGGCCTTATAAGAGAAGAGGGTTGACTCAGCTAAATCCATCTGCTCATAGGCTGATTGCCAGAGAACGGGAGGGATTTAGTTCAGGTCAGAAGAGTTATCAAAAGTTAAAGAAGTGAAGATTATTCAGTGCAAATGTTTAGACAAGTGACAGAAACCTGTCGCCAGTCATACAGATTACTGATTAAGCATTTGATTAACGTCTTAACATTTCTAAACAACTCTGAACAAGTCATTCTGACATATACTGTAATTCAACTTTGCCATAGTTTTTGGTTCATCATATGAAGAAGTGACCATCATTGGTAACAGCATAAAACATGATCAAACAATGACAAGTTATTCTCAGAATTAATTCTGAATTAACACACATTAAAAGGAAGTCTCTTCTTTTTTTTTTTTTT
>JBBPBX010022821.1:0-41062 GCA_038048925.1 Garcialebias charrua | reverse complement strand
ATGGTCTCTCACATAATTGCACAATCCTAAGATTTTCTGTAGCTCGTTTTCAGATTCTGGGGGCTGAATTTGCTCAAGTGTTTCTCTGTAACCCTCGGAAAGTCCTAGATCGGCCGTTACTTGGAAACCTAAATAGTTTACTTGGAATTGTCCAAACTGACATTTCTTCAGATTCAGTTTCAGCCCTGCTTTTGTAACTCGTTGCACCACTTTTGCTAACCGTTCTAGGTGTTCTTCTTCTGTGTCATCCGCGATGAACACATCGTCGATGTAAACTGTGGCACCTAAATCTTTAAGCACATCCATTACTGCTGACTGAAACACATTTGGAGAATTTTTGTATCCTTGTGGCAACCGTTGCCAGACATAGCTCCTTCCCTGATGGGTAAAGGCTGTCTTTCCCTGTGATTGTTTAGCCAGTCTAAGAGAAAAGAATCCATTCGCTAAATCAAAACATGATTTGTACTTTTTTACTTGTAGCGTTTTCAGAGTACCATGAGGGTTAATTAGGCTAGCTCAGTTGGCTATTGTACGCCTATTCAACGATTTAAAATTAATCACTGGTCTCCATCCCCCTCCTGCGGACTCAGGTTTCTTCACCGCTTGAATTGGGCCGTTAGTAATTGGGTTAGCTTCTTCTCTGATGATCCCTAAAGCACTTAATTCCCTCACAATTTTGTTAATTTCTTCAACTGCACCTGGGTTTAGTGGGTACTGTCGTACAGGTGGGTGTACTCCGCCTTCAATTACATGTATAACTGATGGGCCTAAATCTCCACAATCATTTTTAAATCTGGCTACTGAGGCCGACTTGATAATTTGTTTTAACTTCTCTTTCCCAGCTGGGGAGAAGTCGCTCTCATTTATTTTTTCTTCTGTCACTTCAGGGATATTTACGGGTTTATACCATTCTTCACATGCAGATTTCTCATCTGTGTGCCCTATTTTTACTAACTTGGTTTTAAGCCTTTCCAATCATCTGTTTAGAGCTCTGCGGTCTTTTCGCGGCTTTCTTAATTCTTTCATATCAGTTATTGCCACAAGGTTGTATGGCTCTTTTATCCAAACAATTCCATGCCACAATGCATAAGGCATTTTTTTCTATGGTTCCATTAGCCAATTGAACCGTTAAGTGTCCTATTGTTTTTAGGTTTTTGCGGGTCATAGACACCTCTACCCAGAGTCTATCAGGTAGGGTTCTCCGTCTACTTTTGTGTAAATATCGTCCCCATCCCAATAGGCATTTTCTAGGGTGACCCGCGACCTATCAGCCATTATTTAGCTGGCCACCCGTCCCTTCTTTGTCGGGAGTCCTAGAGGGCCTTTCTTTCTGCAGGGGTCATTCTGGCATATTCTTCTATAGGCACAAAATTGCTCCTTCTCTGAGTTGCTGTGTTTGCAGGTTGAGCTTGAAACCTACTTGGTTGTTGGTTTCTGTACTGCGGCTCCGATTGGGGTATTTGGGACCGCCCCCTGTATTGTAGCTCTGACTGCCTTGGTGGCCCTCTATATTGTTGTTCTGACTGTCTTTGGGGCTGTCTATATTGTTGTTGCGGTTGGGGTGCTCCAGGGGCTGTTTTAGGCTGTTTTGGGTTTTGTTTCATCTCATTTTTCCTCTTTTCCTCGTAATATTGTTGTTCTAGATCATAAGACTTCACTGCCTGGTCGATTTGGGGGACTAAGGTCTCATTAGGCATTGAAATGAATTTCACTTCTCCAATTCTTCCCTTTGTTACTATTCTCAGAGCCTTGACATATCTCTTCGGGGGAACTGTTTGTTTTAGTCGATACCAGACTGATGTGAGGCGTTGACCTTGATCCATACACACTCTCGCCCGCTGGATTTGAGCATCTTCGTCATCCATGTCCTCTAGAACCAGCCTTTTACAGTGGTCTTGAGCTGACTCCTCTTTGCCCACTGGGTTTGCGGTGACATGACCCAGCCACAGCTTTCTCGCTGTATCACACTCGGTGAAACTGGTTACCATAGGCCATACGTCTTTAATGTACTCTTCGGGGGTTTCTTCAGATCTTTTTTCTCTTACTAAGGTTTTCAGTTTCTTGTACTCACGATAACTGTCAGCATCTGAGCTGGAGATTTGGCCTTGTCCTGCTCTCCGAGATTCTGGAATCGACTGAGATTCATAGTGCGCCTGATCATTCTCTTCCTGACCTGTTACTTCCTCGCATCATCTGATATCTCATTTCTCATTTTCATATTTGTTTCTTTGGAATATTTGTGAACAACCTTTTTCATTCTTCTCAACAGCACATCATGCACTACTGCCACATAAGCTGTTCTGAAATTGCTGGTTAAGGGTTGGTGAGCAGCCAATGTGGGAAACATGGGTATCATCAAAATATTAGCCCATTCTCCCAAGGTGGCCTTGACTGTCAATCCCACTTTTTCACCCAACCTGCCTGCCCACTCTTGTGGAATCTCATAGTCGTTCTGGCCTACTTCAGGAATATAGGTATAACGTCTGTCTTTTGCCTGTATGGGACCCCAGTTTACGTCTCTGGCTATTAGTTCTGATGCTCTGTGTGGATCTATTAGCACTACTGCTTTCTTTGGTCCTTTCCATTGTCCTCCCCTTAGCAGCTTTGTTATAAGATAAGTTTGGTCCATTGAGTTCAGATTGACACTATCTTCATCTTCAGAGTCTATCAAACTTGAGTTTACATCTAACCCTGGTTTCGAGTTTCTCTCGGGGTGTTCGCCCTCACTTTTCTCGCTGTCTGCATTTAATGGCTGCATCAGGGCGACTAGTTTATGCCCCAACCGTCCTTCTCGTGCTTCTGCGCCATCTCTCCTTCCTCCTACGGCAGAACTTTCCCGACCTATCTTTATAGATTTATTTACTGGTGTCACGGTCAGTTGGAGGGCTTCTTTTGAGGTGTTGTTCTTTTTCCCTGCACCCTGTTAGGTTGATGGTTCTTCCCTGTCATTCTTCTGAGTGATCGGGTGCTTTTTGTTCTGACTCTTTCCTGATGGTATTATGCTAGCCAGCATTCTTGCTTTCCGGTCTTCTTCCAAACGGATAGGGGTTAAGACAAATCCTTTAATGTGGCCATTGCAGGCATACTTTTTGCTAGATACGTTGCTGCATTAACTGCCACACTCTCAGCTATTTCCCGCTGGAGGTGGTGGGATCACAATCTATCCATGCTCATTACCACTCGTCTGAAGTTAAGTGTGGTTGCTTGAGTTACTCCTCTAGTTATGGCCCCGATCATTTCTTTCATGTATTCTTCGTTACTTTTCACCTCCCTATAACTTCTAATTGGGACATGGATTACTGCATAATACGGAAGATTTCCTCCTCCAGTTATACGTACTTTTGGCCCTGATATTAATGCTTGTGTCCGTAACTGCTCCAACTCAGCTTGGTATCCTTCTCCGGCTATAGTTTCTAGTACTCTCTTAAAAACTTATGATCTTTGAACACTAGTAACCCATCTCCGGCTACGGTCCAAGGATCTCCTATCAGGCTGTAGACTATAGTCCCGTTCTGGAGTTTTAGAGCCCGAGCTTCTTCGGGTACTGGTTCTAGAGTAGCTAGGGTTTTAAGCCTGACGGTTGGGGAAGTAAGGTCCTTGCCCTCACTCCCCGGTTGCCCGTGCCTTGGTTTCGCTCTGGGGGATGATTTTGGTTCCTCTTCGGGGTACAATGTAGGTTCTCTCCCCGTAACCTTTCATGTGTGAGGAAGTTCAGCGCCTGTCTCAAGATGGTTTTGTTTGAATTTACTTTTCTTGTGAGGTTGTGGGAGCGTTTGTGTGGTGCCTGGCTGGGAATTGTCATTCGGACTTTGAGGGTGAGCTAAGGTAAGTACTTGAGCCAATTTTCCTGCTATGGCTTGAGCCATAGCTTCTACCACTTCGTCCCCACTTTCCGTAAATGTCCCTTTGATCTTTTTCTTGTCAGCATCTACTCTGCCCTGTCTGCCCGATTCCGGCTTTGGATTATAATTTCCTAGCTCGTTGGGTTCTGTTTCTGAGTTGAATTTTTTAGAGTCCCTTCAGTGACCCAGGTTCTGGATGCTAATTGAAGGTTCTAGACCTAAATTACTGCTTGGTTCTCTGTTTTTTCCCAAGCCTGATCGGGAATCCCAGCGGTAGGGATAGCTACGTGATACTGGTTGGTATAAGGTGTGTCTTCCGAGTTGGGGATTTGTTTGCTCCACTTTGGGCTTTGTCATTTTGAGTTTATTTCCCTTTCCTGTTTCGGACTCTTCACCTGACTCTCCCGGAGAATTTACTTCCGAACTTTGCTCATCATCCGATCCAGGCTACCTTGGATATCATCTGTCTATATTTCCTGAGAGCTCCACAGTCACTGGTTGACTTTAAGAGCGGCTTGAAGACCTTTCTTTTTAACCAAGCATACTCTGCCTCCTCATGATTCTATCTTTGATCTTAGTTGATACTGTTATTGATTTTACTTGTTTTATTACTTGTTTTATTGACATTTAATTCTGTTGCACTTTGTAGCACTTTGAGATTTTCATTAATGAAAAGTGCATTATAAATTGAATTCATTATTATTATTATTATATTGCTCCAATCTAGCTAGGTCTTCTTTATATTCCTCAATTTTCTGGATTGCTTCGGTGTTAGAGCCTACTATACGTTCATATAACCCGGCTGATTCGGCTAACATTTTTACTAGAGGATCATACTCCTCTGACGGACTGAGTATCGCTGTTATAATTCCATCTTGGTTTTTCTCGAGCTGTTTTGCCCACCATCTTAACCAAGTTTTGATTTCGATCCAGTTTGATATCTTCTTCGGATCTCTTAATACCATCATTTGACAGTTTGGCTTTATTAATTGGCAATAGAACTCCCCCGTGGTTTTCATGCACTTTGTCAGACATTGTTGCAGGTTTTCTTCTCTCAGACTAGGGTTGTTTTCCCTAAACATTTTCTGAACCGTCGTATCCCAGGACTCAAACCCGTGGCCGTATAAAAGGATGTGGAGCATTAGTCCTTCTTTTCTTCCTTCGTTTCTAACTATTCTACTGGTACCAGGCTCTGTTCCTTGGTCGGACTCTATCCACCCATCCATCTTCTTCCGCTTATCCGGGGTCGGGTCGCGGGGGTAGCAGCCTAAGTAGGGAGGCCCAGACTTCCCTCTCCCCAGCCACTTGGAGCAGCTCCTCCGGGGGAATCCCAAGGCGTTCCCAGGCCAGCCGAGAAACATAGTCCCTCCAGCGCGTCCTGGGTCTTCCTCTGGGTCTCCTCCCGGTGGGACATGCCCGGAACACCTCACCAGGGAGGCGTCCAGGAGGCATCCTAACCAGATGCCCGAGCCACCTCAACTGGCTCCTCTCGATGTGGAGAAGCAGCGGCTCTACTCCGAGTCCCTCCCGGATGACTGAGCTTCTCACCCTATCTCTAAGGGAGAGTCCAGCCACCCTGCGGAGAAAACTCATTTCAGCCGCTTGTATCCGAGATCTTGTTCTTTCGGTCATAACCCAAAGCTCATGACCATAGATGAGGGTGGGAACGTAGATCGATCGGTAAATTGAGAGCTTTGCCTTTTGACTCAGCTCTCTCTTCACCACGACAGACCGGTACAGCGCCCGCTTCACTGCGGACGCTGCACCTATCCGCCTATCGATCTCACGCTCCAGTTTTCCCTCATTCGTGAACAAGATCCCGAGATACTTAAACTCCTCCACTTGGGGCAGGACCTCCTCCCCGACCCGGAGAGGGCATGCTACCCTTTTCCGGCTCAAGACCATGGCCTCGGATTTGGAGGAACTGATCCTCATCCCGGCCGCATCACACTCGGCTGCAAACCGCTCCAGTGAAAGTTGTAAATCACGAACTGATGAAGCCAGTAGGACCACATCATCTGCAAAAAACAGAGAAGCGATTCTAAGGTCACCAAAACGGATCCTCTCAACACCTTGGCTGCGCCTAGAAATTCTGTCCATAAAAGTTATGAACAGAATCGGTGACAAAGGGCAACCTTGGCGGAGTCCAACTCTCACCGGAAACGAGCCTGACTTACTGCCGGCAATGCGGACCAAGCTCTGACACCGGTCGTACAGGGACCTAACAGCCCTTATCAAAGGGCCTGGTACCCCATACTCCCGGAGTACCCCCCACAGAACCCCCCGAGGGACGCGGTCGAATGCCTTCTCCAAGTCCACAAAGCACATGTAAACTGGTTGGGCAAACTCCCACGCACCCTCCAGGACCCTGTTGAGGGTGTAGAGCTGGTCCAGTGTTCCACGACCAGGACGAAAACCACATTGCTCCTCCTGAATCCGAGGTTCGACTATCCGACGGACCCTCCTCTCCAGAACCCCTGAATAGACCTTACCAGGGAGGCTTAAGAGTGTGATCCCCCTATAGTTGGAACACACCCTACGGTCCCCCTTTTTGAATAGGGGAACCACCACCCCAGTCTGCCAATCCAAGGGAACTGCCCCCGATGTCCACGCGATATTGCAGAGTCGCGTAAGCCAACACAACCCCACAACATCCAGAGCCCTAAGGAACTCCGGGCGAATCTCATCCACCCCCGGAGCCTTGCCACCGCGGAGCTTTTTAACCACCTCGGCGACCTCAGCACCAGAGATCGGAGAACCCGACCCAAAGTCCCCAGGCTCCGCTTCCTCAGTGGAAGACGTGCCAGTAGGATTGAGGAGGTCTTCGAAGTATTCCGCCCACCGACTCACAACATCCCGAGTTGAGGTCAGCAGCACGCCACCCCCACCATAAATGGTGTTGGTCGCGTACCTCTTTCCCCCCCTGAGACGCCGGATGGTGGACCAGAATCGCCTCGAAGCCGTACGGAAGTCATTCTCCATGGCCTCTCCGAACTCCTCCCACGCCCGAGTTTTTGCCTCAGCAACCACCCGAGCCGCATGCCGCTTGGACTGCCGGTACCTATCAGCTGCTTCCGGGGTCCCACAAGCCAAAAAGGCCCAATAGGACTCCTTCTTCAGCCTGACAGCATCCCTCACTGCCGGTGTCCACCACCGGGTTCGAGGGTTGCCACCACGACAGGCACCAACAACCTTGCGGCCACAGCTCCGATAAGCTGCCTCGACAATAGAGGCGCGGAACACGGCCCACTCGGACTCCATGTCCCCCGCCTCCCTCGGAACGTGTTCAAAGCTCTCCCGGAGGTGGGAGTTAAAGCTCCGTCTTACGGGAGACTCTGCCAGACGTTCCCAGCAGACCCTCACAATACGTTTGGGTCTGCCAGGTCTGACCGGCATCCTCCCCCACCATCGGAGCCAACTCACCACCAGGTAGTGGTCAGTTGACAGCTCCGCCCCTCTCTTCACCCGAGTGTCCAAGACATGCGGCCGCAGATCAGATGAGACGACAACAAAGTCGATCATCGAACTGCGACCTAGGGTGTCCTGGTGCCAAGAGCACATATGGACACCCTTATGCTTAAACATGGTGTTCGTTATGGACAATCCATGACGAGCACAGAAGTCCAATAACAGAACACCACTCTGGTTCAGATCAGGGGGGCCGTTCCTCCCAACCACACCCCTCCAGGTCTCACTGTCATTGCCCACGTGAGCGTTGAAGTCCCCCAGTAGAACAAGGGAGTCCCCAGGAGGCGCACTCTCCAATACCCCCTCCAAGGACTCCAAAAAGGGTGGGTAGTCTGAGCTGCCGTTTGGTGCATAGGCACAAACAACAGTCAGAGCCCGTCCCCCCACACGTAGGCGAAGGGAGGCTACCCTCTCGTTCACCGGGGTGAACCCCAACGTACAGGCACCAAGATGGGGGGCAACCAGTATGCCCACTCCTGCTCGGCGCCTCTCACCAGGGGCAACTCCAGAGTGGAAGAGTGTCCAACCCCTCTCAAGGAAACTGGTTCCAGAGCCAGAGCCATGCGTTGAGGTGAGTCCGACTATTTCTAGTCGGAAACTCTCAACCTCACACACTAGCTCAGGCTCCTTCCCCACCAGAGAGGTGACATTCCATGTCCCAATGGCCAGCTTCTGTAGCCGAGGATCAGACCGCCAGGGTCCCCGCCCTCGGCCACCACCCATCTCACATTGCACCCGACCCCTTTGGCCCCTCCCACAGGTGGTGAGCCCATGGGAAGGGGGACCCACGTCTCCTCTTCGGGCTGTGCCCGGCCGGGCTCCATGGGTAAAAGCCCGGCCACCAGGCGCTCGCCAGCGCCGGACTCCATGGTCGGACTCTATTTCCGTATTAATTGGGGATTCTGTTACGGACTTGTTTTTGCTTCCTTGCCTAGCTTGTGAACCTTTCATTTTTCTGAATTTCTCCATTCTGGCTAACTCTTCGGAGTATAGGTTGTATCTTGGGGCTGCCCTTGGGTCAGCATCTATGGTGGACCATTCTAACCCTAAAGCTCTAGCTACCATTTTTACTAGGGGGTCATATTCGGGCGATGGACTGTGTAATTTTATTATGTTCTGACCTCCGTTTGTCTCGATCTTCGATCACCATCACTGCAGCCATTTTTTCATGTCATTCTTCTTTTTTATTTTGCCTAGATCTTTCAATATTACCATCTGGTGGCCTTCCAACATCACAGGACAACGGAAGACACCTTTTTCGGACATCTGTATGACTAGGTTTGCCCCTATCGTTTCGTCACTCACTCTTATATAACTTTTCCTATACTTTTCTTGAATGCATGGATGCCAGGTTTGAAACCCTTATCCATACAGGATTATCTCCATTTCTATTTTGGTTTTGGGTGCTACTCCTGGCTCACCTCCTGAGTCTGGTTTTGGCTGGTCTTCTGACGTTGCTGTTGCAGCTATCTTGGGCTCTGGTTTAGTTGGATCGTTCTCTGTGGACTGGTCCTCCAGTTCTATTGGTGGCTATTCTGTGGCCATTCTTCATTTCTGTCGTATTGAGTTGTCTGTTATTCAAAGCCGACTGACTTTTTGTCCCTGTACCTGGGATGAAGAACAGACCTGCTGCTAATCTTACTCCTGATCTGTGGTCAGCAGACTTTTAGTAAGCCCTTTTACCCCTACCCACTACCTAGGGGTCCTATGGGGTCTTAGCTGATAGCTTAGACCAGCCGTCTACAACTTCTCTAATCTGTGAGTCGATGTTCTTCTGGCGCTCGGTCAGTCCTCTGACGCACACCTTTGTCTCTTGGGGGTCCTTATTTTAGAAAGAATGCCCCACGTTGGGCGCCATGTCTCATGTTGTGCTCTGTGGATCAGCGAGGATCAGCGAGGCAACCACTGGATGCGTGGCAAGTCCTCACTGCAGCCTACCTACCTAGAGGGTCTCTCGAACTGGTCCCTGAGTTTGGGTTTTATCTGCAACTATGTGGGACAGCTTCGACTGAAGGTTGTTAACGAGAGGATTCGTCCGGACTTACTGGCTACCTTCATTTGCACGTCATACCCATATTTCTCACCTCATGTCTCGCCCTACCTTGGGGACTAGAGCGGTTAACATAAGGAAACTATGCATTAACGGTAGCTCCTCTCCTGTGAGCTTTGCAATTGTTACTGGTCCGGTGGTTATTTAGAATTCAGGATGTTGAACCCTTGGGTATTGTTTTAATCACTCATTGTGCTAAAGTTTAACCTGTTAAAACCTCCTATTTTTGATGTTACCTGTTTGAACCAAGTCTTCAATATCCAGAACAAAACTTTATTAATGGGAGTCGAGAATTCATAAGTTTTGATTTGCTCTTTAATTGAATAATTTGCAAGGGAACAGCGTTATAACATAGCGATACAAAGGATTAACTTGAGTTTATATATTGTTTAGGATATAAGGAGCAATCAGCTGGGTGGATTCTCAGTCTTGATGTAAGGCAGATTCTTCGGTAGGGGATTCTTGAGAAGTTGTTCCTCTTCTGGTCCAGTTGGAGAGGACCAGTGGTGATCCTTCTTCTTTTTCTTCACTTCTTCAGACAAGGCTCAACCCACTCTACCTTATCTCTAAAATCTCACCCAGTAAAAGTATTTCTCCTTAAACTCAAGCACCCACCTATAGCCTTGAGCAATTAGATTGTGAAAGCAATTAGGCTTCCTATCGGCTATTTTATCTGTTGTCTGTATTATTTGGTTTAAATTCTCGGATAAGGCAGGATTAGAGAAGCGTCTCTCTAGCATCACTTCTTGTTCAGGAACCCTGGGGTCCCATAAGTAATTACTAGGAGCAATCACCTCACCTTCATAGGTAAAGCTCACCTCTGCGCACCCGCAGCTGGTCAGGTACGAGGAACCAGGTTCTGGCTTGTGATCCGGGCTGAGTCGGGGGAAAAGCTCCTTCACCCTTCGGTAGAAGAGAAAGAGTGAGCCTTCCCTCACGGATCGCCTGTTCCTATCTGGGGTCAGATAGGAACCTCCGTCCTCTGCCTCGTCTTCTCCGAGCTCTGTCGTGTCAGCAACTGGTTGCCTCGACTTCAGGGTGAACATCAGCCTTCAACAGCCTGATTCAGGGCTTTTTGTAGTATTTCAGTCCCCCTCCCTACCAGAGGGGGGAAGAAACCATGCTCCCATTGGTTGTCCATTGGGACGTTTTCGGACATGTCTCTGGACATGTCCTGGACATGTCTGGACATGTTCTTACTGTGACTTGTTCTTCTCTCTGTTATTTCCTTATTAACTAATAAAACTCTTTGCTCAAAGCTTCCGGTGAGGTGCTGAGGAAGGGTGGAACATTTTACCATGATTTGATCACACATAATAATAATAATAATAATAATAATAATAATAAACTTTATTTGTATAGCACCTTCCTACAATGCCTTGCATTGACCAAGGTGCTTAAAGAGCGACTCCACACCCTGTGGATCGGTAACTCCTCCCCCGAAGCAGTTTGAAAATCTCCCTCAACATGGGCGTGTCGAGAGTCGAGCAGGGGAGGAGGTTGGGGGTTGTCCTGTGTTCACGCCCCCTCTAGTGGTGAACTCCCACCCCTCCCCAAGTTTAGATTTCAAAATGGCGGATAGTCGCGTCTTCAGTAAGTAAATACCTAAACTTTTACCAAAATAACAGTTGTAAAATGTTGTTGCGTGCATTTAATCACACACACACAGCTTATGCGTATGCTTCTGAACACAGAACACATTAAAAACCTGTGTTTAGCTGCATGGCATGCAGTGTACAGCTGTGTTTTTGTCGTTTGTCACTTTAATTTGCCACATCTTATTACTTAGCACATTACAAAAGTAACGTTTCATAATATTTTATTTTAAAATATTGATTTAATCTACCCTCGTTTTGTTTGACGTTTTGGCTTAATTTTGTTATGCAACCCAGAACATACGTTTTTTGAATTGACTATAAATGAGCACTAAACAGTGGTAAAATCTTTTATTTGGTTTCCAAAGATCCGTGTTTAGAAACATATAAGCTTGTATGATATTTGTTAGGACGTGTACACAGTGTTTGTTTAAGCTATGTGTCAGCTAATCAAAACTGAGCACAGCTGGTAAGATTGATGAGAAATAAAAAATTTTATGCAAACCAAACAAATTGCAATGATTTTAATAATACTGTGTATCCTTTAAAATGTTTTTTTCAGAGAACTGTGATGACTCGAGCACCCAGCAGCCACACAGAGTAATTGCAGCCAGGATTACTTTAACCTAGACGATCCCATGATGATGACCTGCATCCACGACAATGTTGGGGTGCTACAGTTGAGACCCTGGTGTTTTCTGGCTAGCAGATGAAGCATCCTGCAGGTGGTCTCAAGTGTTTGGGACTCGTTTTGGCTGTCCACTCACTGCGTCCATCCAGAGGAGCTGGAGTGTCCCGTGTGACACGACACAGAACATTTTTTTTGTTTTGAATTAACTTACTGTTAATAAAATGAATCATAAACAACGAGGTTTTGTAATCAATTTGTTTATTTTATTTGTTTTTTCGCATCATGCATGAACCAGGGACACGTAGCAGTGGACCTCACACTCTCTCCATCCCGACCCTGGATATTTGCAGTCCTGAAAAGAGAAAAGATCAAAAGTTTAATCTGAGTAAATGTAACATTTTAATGGAGAAAAATGTTGATTCAAAATTTCACAGTGTCAACAAATCCCCAAATTGTTGGGACAGGTAGCAATTAACAAATAAACAAGAATTAATGTTGCATAAACTTTTTAAAACTTTTTTTTATATAATGTCCGCCATAATAAAAGTAATAAATAAATAAATAGAACAATAATTAAATACTAATATTAATACTTGCAGACAGAGGGTAAATGTGTGCTACAAAAGTAATAAATAAAACATGAATACAGTACCTGGTGAATCAGCTCTCATGTCACGTCCAAAGTGACATGTCAACATGTCTCCTTGATGCTTGATGTCTGTGAAGCACGGCTCAGATTCCCTGGATGTGGAACGCCTCATGGAAATAAAAAAGAACAACACATTTTAATCACCTTACAAACAAGCATACTTGAGAAACATTAATGTTTTATCACTGTTGATCTGTCAAACAGATGACCCAGTGCAAAATAAATACTGCTGCACAGAGCTGATGACCTTGATACGCATTCAAAAAGTACATATTATTTTATAAAAACCTTTGATCCACAACATTATTTGCAGTAAAATAACACTGTGTCTAAAACATCGTATAGTACAACAGCTAAAATTAGCGCCAGCTAGTGTCCCATTGTTCTGTGACGTTGCGGTCTTCCTTATCCGAGTTCATAAGAGTTCACACACTGCGGTGTTCATAAGAAACACTAGATTTTTAGCATTTAAACACAACTAAAACACAAACTAACGTTGATGATCAGCAACAGATGAAAACGCCACAATGTGGGGCCACACCGAAGCAAAGCTGCAGGCCGCAAACACAGCACATGAAGAAACACGACATATACTCAAAAGATACATTATGGAATGGAAAGGTGTAAAATTGGACTCACCTCCAAACGGATTGTAACCTGATGGTGTAAGGGTGGGTGGACAATGAACATCAGTTTGAAGAGCTTTATGGAACATCGTAGTTCTTCTATGCTAATGCTATGTTGCTAATCTCTGATCCAACTCCGCCCTGAGCTCTGCAGGGGGAGTGACCTTCTCGGGGGAGTGGCTCCACTTTATAGACAGGCAGCAGACCATGTGACGTCAGGGTGTACAGAGTGAACAGTCTTGACCAACAAGAAAATCAGCGTGCAGTAATCTCTGTTCAACCCATAGAGCTACCGTAAACACGTTTTTAGACCAAATATTGCCGATTTTAACAAACACGCACAAATACATGAAAATTAACACAGAAATAGTGCTAGGAAACATTTTAAACACATTCTAGGGAGTTTATCAGCTAAAAAAAGTTAAATTTGGGTTTAGTCGCTCTTTAACAGGATAAAAAGATGAATAAACTGGAACAATAAATCAGTGAAAATAGAATAAAAAACAACAGTAATAAAAGAAGGCAATGGAAATAAAAATGCTACATACTAAAATACCAAAAGTAATAAAAGTTACACACTGAAAGCTTTTTTGAACAAGTGGGTCTTCAGTCTGGTTTTGAACAGAGTCAGATCAGAGGTGGCACGCAGCTCAAGGGGGAGGCTGTTCCAGGCTTTTGGGCCGGCAACAGAAAATGACCGGTCTCCCCATTGTTTGTACCTTGAGCGAGGCACCTCCAGCAGGTGTTGACTGGCAGATCGTAAAGCTCTGCCGGGCTGATGGGCTTTCAAAAGTTCTGAGATGTAGAGAGGTGCAAGTCCATTCAGAGCTTTGAAAACAAACAGCAGCAGTTTGAACTGTATCCTGAACTGAACCGGGAGCCAGTGTAGAGAGGACAGGACAGGAGTGATGTGTTCATATTTTCGTGTGTTGGTCAAAAAGCGGGCGGCAGAGGTAAGTAAACTGACCAATAAGTCCTATATTATTACAATAATGGTGGCCCCGTAAGTGTTTAAATACCTTACCGCCTATATTATTACAAAGCTGTAAACGGGAGATGGAGGATTGATTAATACCAACATACAAAGCATTACAATAGTCAAGTCTGGAGGTCACAAAGGCATGGATGGCCTTCTCCAGATCACCACGGCTGAGAAATGACTTGACTTTAGAGAGCAGACGGAGCTGGAAAAAGCTGGTCTTGACAACAGAACTGA
This sequence comes from Garcialebias charrua, assembly GCA_038048925.1. Classification (NCBI taxonomy): domain Eukaryota; kingdom Metazoa; phylum Chordata; class Actinopteri; order Cyprinodontiformes; family Rivulidae; genus Garcialebias; species Garcialebias charrua. The sequence continues at coordinate 26,985 of JBBPBX010022821.1, read as the reverse complement.
TCTGTTTATCAAACTTTAAGTTGGAGTCAAGCTGCACTCCAAGATTTCTGACCACCGGGTTGAAGTGGGGGAGGGGAAAACCAACACTGGGACTGGGAAGGATGTTGCTGGTGTCATCGGGTGCACCAAATAAAATGCATTCAGTTTTATCTGTGTTTAGGTGGAGGAAGTTTTGAGAGAGCCAGTGCTTAATGTCATTTAAGCAGTTGACAAGAGTGTTTGAACTGAGTGAGGGGTTGGGAGTGACTGGCAGATAGATTTGTAAATCGTCTGCATACATGTGAAAAGACAGATTATGACGTGCAATGATTGATCCTAATGGCAGCATGTAAAGAGAAAAGAGGACTGGCCCCAGAATGGATCCCTGTGGTACGCCAGAGGTCAGAGGGGTTGATGAAGAGGAGGACAGATCGCCTATCATGACAGAAAAGGTTCTCCCAGTCAGGTAAGATTTGAACCACTCAAGCACAGCTCCCTGGAGGCCAACCAGCTGAGACAAGCGGTTGATTAGTACCTGATGGTCGACGGTGTCAAAAGCTGCTGAGAGGTCTAACATCACCAGCAGAACTGGGTTTTTTGCATCCAGGGACAGAAGAATGTCATTCTGCACTTTGAGCAGTGCAGATTCAGTACTGTGACGAGCTCGAAAACCTGACTGAAATTTTTCAAACAGGTTGTTGTGCTCAAGAAAAGATTGAAGTTGAGTAAAAACAATCTTTTCCAGGACCTTTGATAGAAATGACAGATGGGAAACTGGTCTGAAATTAGAGAGAGCTGTAGGATCTAGGCCTGGTTTTTTGAGAAGAGGCCTGACCACAGCGTGTTTGAAAGCAGATGGCACATAACCTGAAATTAGACAGCTGTTAATAAATGACAAAACACAAGGACCAATTACATCAAAGGACTGTTTGAACATTTTAGAGGGAATGATGTCCAGAGAACAGTTTGTTGGTTTCATCTGCTGAACCACCTTGGTGAGGTTAGGCAGTGAGACCAGGTCAAACTGGTCAAAAACAGCTGTGGTTATTGCAGACGCACATGATTGGACAGTGTTTGATGGGCTGACAATGTTCTGCCTGATAGAGTCTATTTTGTTGACAAAATAGCTCTGAAAGTCGTCACAGGTAGACTGAGTGGCAGTTTTCAGAACATTGACAGATGGATTGATGACAGACTGGAGTGTGTTGAATAGCGTCCTCGGCCGGTTGGAGCTGGTGGAGATTAAATTGGAGAGGTACTGTGATTTGGCCTGCTTCACAGCATTTTGATAATCACAGAGACAGTCTCTCAGTATTCCCTGAGATACATGAAGCCGGTCCCGCTTCCATTTTCGCTCTGCTTTTCTGCAACGTTGTCGAAGAGCCCGCGTCGTTTCGTTGAGCCATGGTGAAGGTCTGTTTTTTGAAGATGCCTGTTTGAGAGGAGCGATGGAGTCCATGATCGTTGTGCAGGTGTGATGGAAGGAGGTGATGAAGTTCTCAGGATGTAGAGATGGGTCCAGGCTGACAGCAGAGCATAAGTCAGTGCTCTTGAAGGCATCAGTGAACTGACTTGGAGTGGATGGGGTGATGGAGCGGCAGAGATGTGCTGGGAGAACAGCTTTCGGTGCAGGAGAGGTGGAAAATTCAAATAATATGGGAAAGTGGTCCGAAATACAGGTGTCCAGGATTTCCACAGCAGATATGTGAAGGCCGTGGGAGATAATTAGGTCCAGTGTATGACCCTGGCTGTGGGTGGCCCCCGAGACAGACTGTGACAGGTTAAAAGAGTCCAGAAGGTCCTGAAACTCATATCCAAGTTGATTACTTGAGCAACAGGTGTGCACGTTGAAATCTCCACAAAGGAGCAGCGAGTCAAATTTTGGCAGCAGGTCAGCCAGTAGTTCTGAAAACTCACTGAGAAAGTCTTTATTGTATTGTGGAGGCCGATAAAAGAGGCCACACAGCAGAGGTTTAGGAGATTCCAGCACAAAAACCATTATTTCAAAGCTGTTATAGTTTTTCTGAGGCAACAAATGGCATTTGAACGTCTCATTGAAGACTGCAGCCAGCCCCCCCCCTCTTACAGCCCTACGCGGTGCGCTCAGGTGGGCGTAGCCATTTGGGAGGAGTTCAGAGAAGCAGCTGTTGTCTCTTGTTTTCTGCCAGGTTTCAGTAATCAGAAACAGATCTAGACGATGAGTTGAGATCAAATCACTTAATATAAAAGTTTTATTAGTGATCGATCTGGCGTTAAACAGTGCTGCACGGGTTGGAACGCAGCCAGTTACGTCACTCTCAGCTCGAGCGAGCGGGCGGAGGTTCTGTTTAACGCAGCCTCGCTTCTTTGTCCTTACGGGAGGACAAGATGGATACTGATCGTTGACGTCATGATTGACAGCAACAAGGCATCTATGGCGACGAGCGAAGGAACGACGGACATCAAAGACGCTGAATTCAGGAGGTAAATCAGCCGTCGCCGTGTTGTGAGACGAGAGATACTTTTTAAATCTCACCAGCACGCCTGCTCTCGTTCCGCGTCGTCTGCGTCGCTTGTTGCGTGGCAACGTGGTCGCGTTGCGTTGTAGGTACGCTGGAACGGACGCCAAGAAAGGTGGAGGTGGAGGAGGCTTAAAATGTCCATATTTGCTAGTAGTCGGTGTGTTGATCAGCGAGTCTTGGAGACTTAGAAGAGTTGAGCGATCATAGACCAGAAGCAAGGATGCATCGTCGATGAAAAAAAGGCAGAACACGAACAGCAGTAAAAAGTTCAGGAGAGGGGTTAGATAGCAAGCCGTGACAATAGGCGCCATCTTGGAAGGGGAATTAGACAGAAAAAGACCCATTTAAACCAGTCATGATGGCAGAGCTGCAGTTAAAACACAACTAGTAACATGTTTAATTAATAACTGGCTACACGAAGTATTAATGTTTATAAACTGGTACAGAACAATCAGCTAACACTTCATAATGGCAAACATTTTTTGTATTTTCATCAACTTACAGGAGAAAACACGTCTGAAATGTCATAAGGACTGATATTTCAGCAGTTAAACGACACTTGTCACTGTGCCGTCTGTAAGGCAGGTTGTCATGGTAACGCCGAGGGAGTGATCTTTGTTATTCAGTCCTACTGCTCATGTTATGTTGTGTTGGTTCAGAGCTAGCATAAAGAAGAGTTCTGGTAAAAGCTGAACAAGTGTGTGGACATTCAGTTACTTTACATGGTGTCAGAAGTTGACGTTGGACGCACTACTTCAGGAAAATGGCCAAGCTCAACCCACCTGAGAGTTTTCCATTTGACCGCCCGACAGAATGGGAAGATTGGAAGCAACGTTTCAAACGGTTTCGGTTGGCTACCAAACTGAACAAAAAGGACGGCGAGGTCCAGGTTAGTTCTCTAATATATGCCATGGGCCCGGAGGCTGAAAACATTTAAACCGAGACACGTTAACATATAGTTTCAGCCAGTGTTGGGTGTAACGCGTTACTTAGTAACGCGTTACAGTAATCACATTACATTTTGCAGTAACGTAGTAGTGTAACGCACTACTTTGAAAATGCCTGTAATATATTACAGTTACTAACAAAACCTTACATTCGTTACTTGCGTTACAATCAGGACCTTTCGGAGAATAGTTTTATTTATTTATTTTATTTACCTTTCGGAGAATAGTTGTGGTACGACGAGGACGACGGAGCGGACCATAGACATTATATATAGATATCTATGGAGCAGACTGTCACGTGGGGAAAACAAAGACGTACGCGATGACGTCGGAACGTCATACGTCAACGTACATAGACATATAAAGGTACATAGACATACGGCCTCTGTCACTAGCCTCGCGAGAACTGCCACCTGCAGTAAGCCTCGGTGGCAGTTCTCGCGATGTTGGGGCTGGCGCGGTCGAGAACAAACCCGGAAAAACACAGAGATGAATGTAACGAGAGAGGACGCGTCCCTGCCAAAAAAGTTAAGACTTCGTGTAAATATGTTGAAAAATGGGACAGCGAATTTACTTTCCTAAAGTTTATTACGCGTTTTTTAAGATTTGTAACCGCGACTTTAGTGTCTCTCTCTCATGGGGGAAGGAACGATGTCCGTCAGCATGAAAAATCCGTCAAGCACAAAGGTAAGCCTGTCAGATTGTGATCACATAACTGGTTTGAAAGAGGCTGATAGGTAGTTATTTTAGATTTCTTGTAAACCTGTCTGTTCTGTTTTATTTTTTTTAAACAGAAGTTTTACATTTTGATATTGTCATACCTTTTGAATGGCACATTTACATATGCATTGTGCTTGTTATGTAGCACTGCTGTTTTACTTTTTCATCAAAAATGAGTGTCAAAAAGATCTCTAATATCATTATTGAAAGATAAAAATTAATACAGGTTAAATCTCAGGTACAGTATTAGAGTAATCCAAAAGTAATGTAACTAAGTTACTTTCAGAACTGAGTAACTAAGTAGTGTAATATGTTACTTTTTTTAAAAGTAACTAGTAATGTGTAACTAATTACTTATTTTGGGTAACTACCCCAACACTGGTTTCAGCTAACAAATATATATTTTTTGAAGTGTTTCTGTACGGTAGTTTAATTTTAATTAAATTCAGCTCTCGCTCCAAACCGGGCCTGTGGGCCTGTTGTGTATGTGCGCGCATCGTGTTGTTTACATTTTAAATTCAGCTGATTTGTAATAATTTATTAACAAAAATTAAACAGAGACACGTTAACAAATATATTCAGCTAACAAATATATTTTTAGGCGTTTCTGTAGTTAAATTTGAATGAAAATCAGCTCGCGCTGCACAATGGACCGCATTTCCGGGTTGTCTCATCGGTGACGCGTAACGTCAGCGGTGACGCGTTACGTCTGCCTCGGGGAGGGTTTGGCGCCATCTAGTGGCCATAAAAAAGACAGTCACGGTAGCGCGTATTATACACCGAAGCGTGTTATGTACGGATTTTTATGAATTATTTCCAAAAATTGGACAAAGCGTATTATACACCAGAGCGTATTATACACAGACGAATACGGTAGTTTAAAGAAATAGTTTTTTACGTTTTTCCTGCCAGATTTCGAAGTGTCTTAATTTCTGGAGGTCAGGGAGGAAATGACGCATATTAAAAGGAAATGACGCACTTTGTGCCTCCGCTCCACAAAGCCATCATTACTGTCCTCTAGGGGTGGGCGATATGGCTCAAAAATTATATCGTGATATTTCAGAGTATTATCACGATAACGATAAATTTCGTGATATAACCCCCCAAAAAATATCAAATGTATTTATTTGACAAAATTAACTTAACATGTTGCTTTGCAGTATTATATAAAATTTTAAAAAACAACAAGGGGTAATTTTACTGAAATTACTTTATTTAGTAAAGTATTTAGTCTCCAAGTAAAACTACACCTGCACTTTAGTTTTTGTGGTGGTTTTTTAATCTATATTTTGTGCAGACTTTTTCAATCTAAATAACAGATCATTTTTAAAGTATATATTTTTTCTTCAGAGATTACCTGGCTAACATCAGTCTGTCAGGAGATGTGGCAGAGTGAAGAAATATGTTTATAAAAAATGTTACATACAGCTCCTTTAAATGAGCTGTAACTTCTACAAGTTGATCAGCTGACCCGGCTGAAACTTGTTCATGTTTCAGCTTCATCTGTTCATTTGGCATCATTCCTCTTGATTCATTTTTTTAACTGATCTGTGTCTGATGTGGACGGACTGTGGAGCCGCGCGAGTTTGTGACACAGTTACAGCGGGGACACGCAGCGAGACATGCAGCACCGAGCTGCGCAGAGCGGAGCAGGGCGGGGGAGGAGGGGACAGCTGTCTGTGCCGGCTGCAGAGCAGGGGGGAGAGAAGTTGAGACGCGCGCGCGTTGTTTTTAACATTTTAGCAGTAACTAATTAGCATTTTACACCAGTAGACTGGTGGAGGGGAGGTGCGCAGTTGCTCGGGTGTTAAGGGGCGGGACGCCCTGACGTATTACGTCATGAAATTAGCATATCATGATATAAGGTTTTTGCCCGGGCAAGCTTTTTATACCGGTATTACCGGTAACGATATGATATGGCCCAGCCCTACTGTCCTCCTGTCTGTCATTCAAAATGGAAGCAGAAGACTATTTTGAATCCGAAGAAATGCAGGAACACCTAGTGGGGGTAATGGATATACAACTGTAGTAATACAGCACCTCATGTCCGTTACTGGATTTAAACCTCTTCACATCTCTCTGAAACTCTGAGTGTTACACTTTTCTTGAGCTCTCAAGGAGACAAGTGGACAATATATTTTGTTACAATTATTTTGAATTAAGAGATACAAATCAATCAGAAAGACTTCCTTTTAATTTGTGTTAATTCAGAATTGATCAACAGTATATTTTTGTCATTTGATGATGATCTGTTATTAACATGATTGTCACTCTCATGCTGGGTTATTTCTTCAGTACCCGGATGCTTTAATATTATGGCACAGTTCAGGGTAAACTTTTAACTTCCTTCTCTGCTTTGTCTGTGAATTAGCCAAAATATTCTCTGTACTAACAAGACCCATCTGGCCACTGGCCTAAACAATATGTAAGTGTCCTTCAGAGATCTTCCGACTATGGGAACTGAAAAATCCCTCCCTTTACTTTCTAAAACAACCAATGAGCAGGAAGTATTTGACTAAGTCACACCCCTTCTTAAAGGAACACTTCCTGTAGACTCGTTGGTGTGAAAGGGAGAACTAACTAACAACTGGTTCTTCTCTGGAAGCTGGTGGACGTTTTGGTCAAATGTCAATTAGACCTACGTTATCAGCCAGGTTTACGGCACAGCATCGCTGTAACTCACTCATTTCTGTTTGAAAGAATTTGTTTTCTGAAAGTTTTATTTTGAAACCCAGTCAGGACGTTGGCCTGGTTCCTGCCGAGGAAAGGCGCACGTCACGCTCGTTGAATCAGCACACACGCGTGAGAAGTTTCAACTGGACGTCAACTGGACAACACAGTCCGTTAAGTGTCCACAAAACTTCTCAGCTCTTATCTCCAGAGACGTATCGTCACCAGGTAAAGAGTCGTTGATTGTATGCTGAACGTGCGAGGAGTCCAGCAGGACTTGTTTGGGAAAAGTGTCACCCTGTTGCATTTCAAAATAATTAACTTCTGTTAAACTTAGCTTTCATTCCACTCCTTCCTCCTTATTCTTATTTTTATTAAGCCATTAATCTTTTAAGTAAATGTGCCAACAGGAAGTTTAAACATAACTTGTCTGTTTGTTTTCAATTTGAATTCTTGTCTACGGTAGTTATTAAATCAGAGCTAATCTCGATACAAATGTTTAATGTACTTTTATGATTGTCTCAATAATAGGTCCATCTTCTGGTGGATCAACATAAGTTGACGTCTCTCGTGAAATTACATTTTGTCTAGTCACATTAAAGCTATTTAATCCGGAAAAAGAGTGAACTCGCGAATGAATTTGGGTCAGATCAAATCTGCTCCAATTTCTTCTGGAATATTGTACTGGTCAGCAAACTGACAAGTATTATATCCCTTACATATTGATGACACGTTAAGTGTTTATCTCTTACACAACCATATCAGTTTGAACCTGAACCGACAGCTGGATCTCAGAATTCTGATGTAAATACTTCAGATTCTGAGGAGGAGGAGGATAATGTTCGCTAGTTTTTGCTACTTTTCTTTTGTTTATTGTTCAATGTATTTGTATCATTGCTGTTCATCATTCTTTAGTTTGTAGCAGGTCACTTTCGTAAATGAGCCATCGAGGCTCAATGAGATTTACCTGACTAAATAAAGGTTGAATGAATGAATCATGGCCTACAACACAACGAACCCAATGACAGAGTTGGCAACATGGAATGGTAAGAATTGATCCCCCCCCCCCATATCACTTCAGATTGTCAAAAACAGTTTGGTGATTTTGTGCATTAATGGGCATTTCTATTCTGGAAATACAAATAGCAGTGCGTTAGCCGCCGCATGCTAGCGCTGCATGCTAACATTAGCATGCGGCGGCCAAAGGTGGGCGGATGAACGCTAGGGAGCGCTAAAGCGCTATTCCGCTTACAGTGGACCTAAACTTTTTGTCAGCGTTTTTGTGAATTGACTAACTTTTATAATTCATAAGCGGATTTGTGCTATTTTTATTTAAAATGCAGTACCGCTAATAACTAATTATCTATCAGTAAAAACCAATAAACTTATTTACAAGCTCTTATGCTGCTTGTTTTACCTTTTTCCCCACCGTAAGAGCAGAGAGGAGGAAGGGTTGGAGGGGGGAGGGGGGGGGGGCAGAGCGGAGAACAGACTGGATCTACCATGTAGGTAAATGATGCCGTTGCCTGGGGATCCCATCAGCATGAGGCCCCGGCCCCGCCGCGCCCCGGCCAGTCACCTAATTCCTAACATTGATCCTGCTTGTTAATCTACATTTAACATAAAAATAATTATAGTTACGATGAAAACAATCATTAAATAAGCAATTAAAAAAACGGTCGATTTCTTTATCCCCCTACTAAAAATGGACTATTCCATCTCGACAGCTTCCGGGTTAGAGGTGAACTCAGGGGCTAATTCCGTGGCTAGCTGTTTGCGCTGGGTACTTGGATAAATCCTTAGAAAACCCCGCTGTTTCAAGCCAAATTAACGCGGCCGGAGGATTCTATTGTGTGTTCTGTGTATACCACGCGACGGTGAGTCGTTATTTTCATGTATTTTAGTTACTTTTCATTAAATCTGTTGACTACCGTACCTATAGACGCTAACGCTGTGTCTGCCTGTTGGTTGTGCTGGGTTACTAATGGAAATCCTTAGAAAACCCCGCTGTTTCAAGCCAAATTAACGTGGCCGGAGGATTTTATTGTGCGTTTTGTGTCGACCATTCGACGGCGAGTCGTTAGTTTCATGTATTTGGGTTACTATGTATAAATGCGGTGGCGACACACCCGTGTATTTGAGATTTAAACGTGGTTTTAGGGATTAAAAGATCATTCTATTTTTTGTTAATTTCGTGGCCGAATAGAATATATGTACGTAAAGTATTAAATAAATCCTTTGATTTTTGTAATTTCATCCTTTTAGGATCATTTTTGTTACTTTTCAGTTGGCAGTGTAGTGCAAATATTGATAACGCTGCCGGCTATATATAAATATATATATATATATATAATATAGAAAATATATAAATAGCGGATTGGATTAGCTTCCCCTAATTTTCATAAGACATTTGTGCTTTTGAAATTGTGGACCTAAAAAAATTAATAAGCGTTTTAGAAATTGTGGAACAAATTTTTTAATTAGCGGTGCCCAGCTTTGGCGGCGGCTAATAGCTTCACAATGTCTGTGTTTATCTATGACCCATCACATCAAACTGAAGGTTAAGTCTCAAAGTGTTTAGTAGAAAAAAATAGCCTAATTACAATAACGTACAAAAGTATTTGGACTAAATGTTAATAAATTATAGTGATGTTATAACTGTATATCATATCCCTAGAAATGCTCATTTTAGGAGGATCTAAGTATGAATTATTATTATTATTTTTTTAAATCAGCAATGTAAAAAAGGTGTTGAGGTAATTATTACCAAATGTAACTTAATTGTCAGTTTGATGTGATGAAATGTTTTTTGTTTACAATATAAATGTATGTAGGTAGCTAACTACTGCTTTATTGCTGTTGCAGGTGTACAGTACATGTGGGCACTGTTTCCCTATGCAGACACAGCGGGAGAGCATCTGCTGCCAGGAAATACATGCCTTCTCCTTCAGGCTGCAGGAAGCAGATGTAAGCTTCATCACACACCATGAAGGATTTGAAGTCAACTGCCTGAACAGATGGGTGTTGGAGATGTCCTTCTATGAATACCTTCAGGATCAAGGTCCAATCGGAGACAATGAACCACGTCATGAGTAAGTCAGTTATTTCTGAGAAATTATACTGACAAATTTCAGTTTGTTAAATCAAAGATGACCAGATCATAATTTTAACACTTTACTTTTTAGTAGTCTGTTTTTTTGTGTAACTGAAGCACATTTGATTATTTTAGAGGAAAAACCTTAGTTTTATGGATTTATTTATTTCTATTTTTCCTGTTCAGCAGTATGCAGTAAATTTTTGTGATACAGATTTTCTTTAATTGCATTACATTTCCCCATCATTACTTTTCTTTACAATATTTGTAACTGTGTGTTTCCAGGATCTACTGATATATTGCTTACAGAAGGTTGAGCAGATTCATCTATTTCATTCTACGCAGACATGACAGAAGAATTCACCCTTCCTGTGCTGTCTCCAAGATCAGAAATGCATTTCCTTTGCAAGCGTACTGTGGTTTCCAGTACCCATGATGTGTCTAAATCTGTGGTGAAATGTAAAAATCTCAATAAATGTATATAATAACTGACTATTACTGCCTCTGTTGAAAATGCTTTTCACTTTTTTAGTTATTTTTTGAGACCTTGCTGAACTTACTTTTCATGAAACAGAAAAACTCTTTCACCACATGTAATGGGAGATATTCCTAGATTTAGTCACAAAATGACCTTCTCATGCAGTAGTGAAATTCAATTAAATGAAATGTTGATCAATAGATTTATTTTTAATTGGTAATGTCACATCAGTTATGTTGTGTTGAAACGTGACTTGAGGGCAGCGATTGCTTCAGTCTTAGAAATCTTCTCAATGGTAGAGGTGACGGGTGGAACCGGAGTTTCTGGGACCAGACTGTCTTCATAAGACGGGAACTCCAGGCGCATCTGCCACACATCAGCTGTCTGGCATAGTCTGGAATGACAGCAGGACAACGAAATGCTCAGCAGATTTGTCTAAAGAGATGTAAACGGTGAAATAGAATCAAAAAGAAAAAAACAAACGAAACCTAACAAAATGTGATTAGCCGTTTAAAAGTTGTTCTGAGAGCAGGATACAGTGATACTCTATTCAATACATAAATGGACTTCAAACAAAAAAAATTCACATCTTCAAATCAGTGTCCATTGTAATTGTAGATGCAGCAACGTGTGCAAGCTCTGATGTTTGTTTAGAATAACTGGAAGTTATCAATAAGTGATCTCACCATATGTGACGGACTCCTTCACTGGCTTCACCACAGCACCACCATTCTTATATTTTGGATAGGAAACCTTCCACTGCAGGTCACCATCTTTTTTTTTTGGCCTGGTCCTTTGCCACATTCTCATGAAAGTGGAGTGCTACCAAAATAACTGCAAGCATAGCACAAAAGTCATGGTATTAAAATAGGCTAACACTGAAACCACAAAATTTGTTTTATAAGCGTAAAGTGAAATTAAGTTTTCCAATTTGTTTGGAGAAGTACAAGTAAATAGTGAGCGTACCTTGCTTCCATTGATGGGTGAAAAAAATGTCCATGTTTGCTTGCAAAGAAGCAGACCACATTATGAAACGATTCCAGGCATGATGTCTGCTCTGCAGGGGACAGCTGGCGGACATCTTTCAGCAGCCTCGAGCTCAGGACAACTGCCTCAATTGCTTTTTGGGCTCTGCTTCCTGTCAACACAATGTAACATCCAGAGGTTGTGGATCTTTTAAAACCACAGTAAGCTTTTCCTGAAAATCAATGGTAGACATACAACTCTTTGTTTACCTGTACATGGTGCTGCGCCGAAGATCAAAATTCACTCGTATATCAAAATTCACTCGTATAAAACACTGAAGCACCCACTGGCATCTGTTGTTCTCATAACCAAACTCTAGTAGCCCACAACTACACAAACATTATCAGAGTCAGAGTCAGAGAGTCTGTATTGTCATTTGCACCGCATGTGATACATGTGATGAAAACGAGATTATGTACACGGGGTCCCAGTTACATCCAACAACAAATGCAAGAGAAAAACAGTAATAACATCTAGAATTAACTAAGAAAAACATCAACTAGTAATACACTAAGCCCTAATATAGTGGAAAAACATCATTATAAACAGCAGCACGAACATGAGTCTGTATGAGCAGATGGTCACAGATGAACACAGCAACAAGAAAACAGATCAGCATCAGCATGATGTGATATTTTGCAGTGTTTATTTTTATTTTATTTTTATTTATTCATTCATGAGTCTAACAGCCTCAGGGTAGAAGCTGTTCCTCAGTCTAGTGGTTCTACATTTGATGCTCCTCAACCTCCGTCCTGAGGGGAGTGGGGCAAAGAGTGAGTGTGCTGGGTGAGTGAGGTCTTTCATGATGCAGGTGGCTCTTTTCCTGCATCTGGAGGTGTAAATGTCTGTGATGGTGGGGAGACTGACTCCAACAGACTTCTGTGCAGCCTTCACCACTCTCTGTAGAGCTTTCCTCTCTGCAACTGTGCAGCCTCCATGCCACACGTTGATGCTGGAGCACAGGACGCTTTCCACTGCACACCTGTAGAACGAGGTGAGAACTGGGCTGCTCAGACCAGCACGTCTCAGTCGTCTGAGGAAGTAGAGTCTCTGATGACCTTTCTTGATCAGGCTGGTGGTGTTGTTGCTCCAGCTGAGGTTATCATTCAAGTGTACACCCAAGTATTTGTAGCTGGAGACCACTTCCACTGCAGATCCACCTATGTTCAGTGGGGCGTGGGTGTGTTTATTCCTTCTGAAGTCCACAATCATCTCCTTTGTCTTCTTCACATTCATGTGAAGATTATTCTCTTTGCACCAGCTCTCCAGGTGTTCCACCTCCTGTCTGTAGCTGGACTCATCATTGTTTGTGATGCATCCCACCACCGCTGTATCATCTGCAAACTTAACAATATGACAGCCTGGAAGTGTGGCTGTACAATCATATGTGAGCAGAGTGAACAGAAGGGGGCTCAGCACACATCCTTGAGGAGAGCCAGTGCTGAGGGTTATGGTGGAGGAGGAGAAGTTGTGAATCTTCACGGACTGTGGTCTGTCTGTTAAGAAGTCTAGTACCCAGTTACAAATGGAGGGGCTTAGTCCAAGTGTAGATAGTTTGTCTATCAGAGTTTGGGGGATCATGGTGTTGAAGGCAGATGTGAAGTCCACAAAGAGCAGACGCACGTATGAGTCCTTCTGATCCAGGTGGGTGAGAGCAGTGTGGACCACGGAAGAGATGGCGTCCTCTGTTGATCGGTTCTCACGGTATGCATATTGATGAGGGTCCTCGTTGATGTTGACGGTTGCCTTGATGTGGGACATGACCAGTTTCTCAAAACATTTAGCGACTATCGGGGTGAGGGCCACCGGTCTATAGTCATTCAGACCAGTCACTGTGGAGCTCTTTGGGACTGGGATGATGGTCGCGGTCTTCAGGCAGGTGGGAACTGACTCCAGTGCAAGTGAGGTGGTGAAGATGTCAGCCAGCACCTCACAGAGCTGGTCCGCACATTCCTTCAGAACTTTCCCTGGGATGTTGTCTGGTCCGGTTGCTTTATGAGGATTAATCCTTCTGAGACTGCCTCTCACTTCTGCTGCGGTCACTCTGAGATGCTCTTCATCTGGTGATGAGGTGAGTCTGGTGCTAGCTGGTCTGTTTGGATCATCAAAACGTGCATAAAACTTATTGAGGGCATCAGGCAGAGAGGGGTCCTTGGAACATTGTTTGTTCTTGCCTTTGTAATTATAATTATATTATATTATAATTAATTATTATGTGCATATACCTACCTTTCTCTACCCACTGCTTCTCAATGGCTCCATGCTGACATCTTGGAAAAAGATCACCATGGCCGTCATGAATGTTACTAACGTGACGAGCCACAGACGTCCATTTCTGCACGGCCATGTCTGCATTCCCACCACTGGTAGCTGCAGTCCAATATAAATGGTTGGAGAAAAATCGAGCCCACAGCCCCACCTCACTGCACTTTGGTTTTTTGGCACTTGCAGTTAGCTTCCTGAATACACCTGCAAAAAGTCATTCATTTGTAACACTCTGTTATGTTAAACTCAAATAGTAACCTTACAATAATGCAATGTCACTGAACATAGTTGTATGACATTACTGGCACTATGAACTACTCAAGTCTATAGCTTTATACAATTCCGAGGTGAATGTCATTGGAGAAAAAAATTGCTAATTAAAGACATTCAATAACACCACAAAACTCAACTTTTGCAATGTGCCAAACATCAAACCAGTGTTTTGTGTTGGGCTTTTCCATCCGCAGCCATTTGCGGACCTGAACATGGCTGTGTGGTGAGTTCTGACACAGTGAGACCATGCTGCTCCAGGAAGCTCAGCCCCCGTTTCAGACCCTCCAGTTCCATCGCTACACTGTTCTTGACTTCATTGCACTGAAAGACACATTGCAAAAGTGCTATTGCATATTATAAAAAGCCAAAATGCATACATTTCTATTTTTTTCTTATAAACTGTTGTACAACCACCTTTAATACAGAAAACAAATTACCTGTACTAGATGGGTGATGAGAACTTCACCTGTCCTCAGATCCATCAGTGAGTAGCTGCCATACTTGGCAGTATGTCCAGGTGAGCAGCAGCGAGCATCTCCACCCATTCTGAGTGGCATCCCCTTTCTCTCCAGTATCATTGCCAGCTGCTTGGTGGTCCAAAGTCTTTGGATGGCAGGGATTAGGTAGGAGCGTTGAATGTTGAAATATGTTTTCAAACTGTACATTCCAACATTCATATGCCGAAATAGGTTCAGCGCCATTATTGGTGAACAGCCACTGAACATGGTTGCTACTGCAATCATTAGATTGCCTACTGGCATGTGGTTGTGGACAGGCTGGCTGTACCACACTCTGGTATGGCCATTGTTCTCTTGCAGATACTGCTTACAGCAACCAACGTACCCATGATCTGTTTCAGTGTCACTGTGCAGGCTCCAGAACGGACAGTGCATACAGCAAACAAGATCCTCAAACAACTCTCAAACACAATGAACTTCCGCTCGATTGATGGGCTTGAATCAACCAGGTCTTGAAGGTCACTGCAACATAAAAGCATTGTTTTACAAATTAGATTTATTAGTGCTGTGAAAATAACCAACCTACTAACTACGACTTTAAGCTCAGTCACATTTTTCAAAACTTTTGAAACTGTTTTTTCCATTCTAAATGACAATTTAACAAAACAAGTATAGAGCCTCATTGTTGTGTTCACCACTAGATGGCAGAGGTGACTAAGGTTGAAGGTATAAAATGAGATGAGGAAGAGATAAAGACATGATACTGTACACCTGTTGTGAATATATATAACTGGCTGTTTTGATGTAATGCTGATCACAATGGATGAATAAAGACTGTTAAATGTACTGCTGATTGAGGTCCTGCTTTGTCCCTAAATTGCAAACATAAGACTCATTTAGAGCAAAATATGCTGTTTTACTAATTGTGTGATGAATCACTGGAATATAATATCAGCTGTTATTGTTCACATAACTATGTAGGAAAAATCAGAAGGCTCTTAAAAAAGAAATATTGAAAATGTAAAGATGAGCTCAAAAGTGAAAAAGGGGTAGGTAAATATGTTTTACATAAACCCACTCTTTTTCAATAGTCTATTAAGACAGCAACAAATCTTTTCATGTTTTTGTATATACACATTTTTCGTGGTACGTCTTCTTAGAAATACAGATCTATTATACCCTGATGCATGCTCAATAATCCAGGTAGAAAAATCTAAAGAAGCTAAATCTGGTCCTCTGGACATTCAAAAAACAAAAGCTTTGTTTTGTTTTGTTTTGTTTTTTGAATGTCCAGAGGACCAGACTTGGCTTTTTTAGAAAGATCTATTATATTCCTTTCTAAAAAGCTTACTAATTATATAGCCTTTATGAGTAATTTGATAATACAGTAATATAATAATGAAGCTTCTTTCACAATGTGTTAATCAACTTCTGCTAAGTTGTTATTTTGAAGAAATTGCTCACTATTATATTAGCTCTAATCATCAACCATATGTATATATTTGTCCAAAAGAGGCTGCAAATAACTGCAAGTTATTACATTTTAGGCGAACTCATCTTTATTAACCTATTGTACAATTTTTTCTTCAGTATTCTGACATGTTATAATGTGACAGGACTTTTACATATTGCATATAAATAAACTTACAAGTCCTCATCTTCAGATTCGTCTGCATCAGGTGTCCAGTCTGGGTCGTCCTCATCAGTTTCCTGTTCCTGGTCACTATCAGAGCCATCACTGCACTCATCTTCTGGGGCTGGAGTCAGGAGCATACACCGAATTCCTACGTCTGCAGTCTGTTGTCTAGTTGATGTTGATTTGCTTCGCATTTGTCCTTTGTGCATAGTCCCAACCGATTTGCTGTCACATTCTGTCTGGCAGGATCTGTGTGTGTCCTGTGAACAGTAGAAAAATACAGATAATCAGCCTATAATTACTGAATAACTGATCAAACCAAAACACAAGAGGAGCATCAAACAAGTCAAGTTGTATGGATTGGAAGGAGCAATATCACTGATTTTTTCTTGTTTTATAGATTATAACAAAACCTTAGTTTCAAATTTATTTAACATCAAGTCAAAGTCAAAGTCAACTTTATTGTCAGAACTGCAATATGTACAGGACATACACAGGACCGAAATTGTGTTTCTCTCAATCCCTCGGTGCAACAGTAACCATCTAAACACTAAACACTAAAACATTTAATAAACATAAGCATAAAATAGTAAAAGTGTAACACTGTCCTGAGTTTTTTCATAATAGTATAAAAGTATGAAAATTTACACCAACACTGAAACACCAAACACCCCTAAAACACCAAACACCCAATGAACATAAGCATAAAATGAAATAATAAAAGTGTAATACTGTCCTGAGTTTTTGCATAGTAGTATAAAAAGTATAAAAAGTATATCTATAAAATAAACTGAAGGTTCTAGCATTGACATTTGCAAAGAGTGGCACAGCAGCATATAAGTTAATGTACACAGTATATGTATGAGGTATTTGATGTTGGTATATAGGCAAAGTGGCATATGCAGTGAGGCACATAAGGCACATTTGGCATCCTTAGATAAGGCTAGTCAGAGAATGCTGTATATGTATCTGCAGTAGTGTAGATAAAAGTAGTGTAAATGTAAACAGTAGTAATAAATGTAAAGCAGTAGTAATAAATGTAAACCGTATTAATAAATGTAAACAGTGAATGTAAACAGTAGTATGACTATAGGCAGTAATGTAATACAAACATTAGTGCAAATATGAGAAGTAGTGCAAACTGAATGAGCACATGACCGAGAGTTTAGTGAATAACCCGTTTGATGACACAGAGTCCAGTGTTAAAAACTTTGTGTTGAGTGGTAATGTGTGAGAAAGTTTTTTGTGTTAAGGCAGTTCAAATGGGAGGGGAGGCAGAGCAGGCAGAGTGTTTAGCATTCTGACTGCCTGATGAACAGAGCTGTCTCTCAGTCTGCTGGTACGAGCCTGGAGACTNGGCCGGGATGAGGATCAGTTCCTCCAAATCCGAGGCCATGGTCTTGAGCCGGAAAAGGGTAGCGTGCCCTCTCCGGGTCGGGGAGGAGGTCCTTACCCAAGTGGAGGAGTTTAAGTATCTCGGGATCTTGTTCACGAATGAGGGAAAACTGGAGCGTGAGATCGATAGGCGGATAGGTGCAGCGTCCGCAGTGAAGCGGGCGCTGTACCGGTCTGTCGTGGTGAAGAGAGAGCTGAGTCAAAAGGCAAAGCTCTCAATTTACCGATCGATCTACGTTCCCACCCTCATCTATGGTCATGAGCTTTGGGTTATGACCGAAAGAACAAGATCTCGGATACAAGCGGCTGAAATGAGTTTTCTCCGCAGGGTGGCTGGACTCTCCCTTAGAGATAGGGTGAGAAGCTCAGTCATCCGGGAGGGACTCGGAGTAGAGCCGCTGCTTCTCCACATCGAGAGGAGCCAGTTGAGGTGGCTCGGGCATCTGGTTAGGATGCCTCCTGGACGCCTCCCTGGTGAGGTGTTCCGGGCATGTCCCACCGGGAGGAGACCCAGAGGAAGACCCAGGATACGCTGGAGGGACTATGTTTCTCGGCTGGCCTGGGAACGCCTTGGGATTCCCCCAGAGGAGCTGCTCCAAGTGGCTGGGGAGAGGGAAGTCTGGGCCTCCCTACTTAGGCTGCTACCCCCGCGACCCGACCCCGGATAAGCGGAAGAAAATGGATGGATGGATGGATGGAAAAAATTACTTCGGACAGGCGCCACCATTTTGTAGTTTTCTCTCAATAAGCCTACACTGTATCGCCACTCAAAAAGACTACATTTCCCGGAAGCAAACAGAGCTTCCAGCTGTTGCTTTCTGCTGAAAAGGAGGGAAAGTTTTGATCCGATCCAAAAAAGTTTGGCGCTGAGTAAAGTTTTGCAGTACTGTACAGTACATACCGTATTTTACGGTGTATAGGTCGCACCTTTTTGTGTTTTTTTTTTTCAAGGCCTGCGACCTATACTCAGGTGCGACCTATATATGGCTTATCACTTTCGGTGAAACAAATTTTTAAATCCAGCTCATTTCACAATTATGTTCATTTATTAAGGAAAAGTTCAGCTCAGACATATATTTGCTATAATTTTTTATCAAACAAATAATTGTTTTTAAGTGTTAATCTTCTTAAAAGCCTTGCTGTGCGCTCCTGCGGCAGACATTTGCAGCAGAGCTAAACGTAGGTGCGATCTATACACCAGTGCGACCTATCTAGGAATTTTCCAATCGATTGGTGATAATTGGACAATGCGACCTATACACAGGTGCGACCTATACACCAGAAAATACTGTACATGTATGTTGTTAAAATTATGTAGGTTTAAGAGTTTAGAACATTGCAAGAGTGTGGGAAGGGTTTATAAAATCTTAATATATATGTAAATACTAAAATAAATATGCTGTTCATCATTCTTTAGTATGTAGCAGGTCGCTTTTGTAAATGAGTCCACGAGGCTCAATGAGATTTACCTGACTTTAATGTTGAATGAAAAATATGGTGCTTCCACTTTGTGGTTTTTCCACTTATTGCGGGGGGGTCTGGAACATAACCCTCGCGATAAATGAGGGACTACTGTAATGCACTTAGCTTTGAGACACAACCAGCGGATAATTTGCGGTTTTATCATTTCTGGGAACAAGACTTTATACAATGAGAAAAGTTTTTTTTTAAGTGTCAGTCTCACCTCCACTCCTCATCCTCGTCAAGAGTAGGCAAGTACCCAGCCAGAGGCTTGACTGGCCCCGATGAAGGGCTTTGATCACTGGGATTAGGCTTGGGGCTCTCTCCTCCTGTCCGAGTGTACTCCAAGTACAGATCAGATTTGAGGAACAAAGGGTAGGTGTTCTCCTCCATCATAGCCTGGATCTCTGTCTGAGCCTTGAGCAGAGAGAGTGGCACATACAAAATCCATTAGTGAGAATTTTACCTATTATTACACCTTTAACACAGCCCAACCAATCACTGAACAGAATGACTGAAGTTTTCAGTTTCAAGCACATTACAAGAAAAACAAGTTTATGTATGGAACTCCTAAGTTGATACTCCCAAAACATTTTTATGAGGATTACAAGGTTTATAAAACATAAATTTAAAATATTGCAATCACATAAATTACAAACTGTGGTGTAAATTTAAAGCTGTGCCACTGGGGGGGAAATTAACATTACCGGTACTTGACATATTAAAAATAAAATGTAACTATTTTAATCTAACACGTTTATTTGTAATACACAACCAGGTGAAAAGGTTATTCTGAGATATGCTGGTGAAGATTCTCAGTCGTCCAGGACATGATAAAATCAAAAAAGTATTCTGTTATTCTGAGATCCTGTTTATTGAAAAAAAAGTTTATATTTTCATCTTATTTTAATAAGTTGAATTGTTTTCCTTATCGTTTTATCAAATCTGAAACTCTTTTGAGTTGTGACGATTTTCAATCCAGTCTAATTAGCAGATATAGAACATTAGGAGCAGACATTATAAGATTTATTCTTCTTCTGCTTCTTTTCATTTTGATTTGTGTATTAATTGTTTTTTATTGTAAACTTTTTTTGTATTTTAAAATGAATGAATGAATAAATGAAATGAAAAAATGAAATGAAATATATGCCACTTTTATAGAAATGATTTTAAATCTTTATCCAGTCAAAACCTTAATTATTACAAGAAAAGCAAAGAGCACATTTGTCTTTTGCACAGTTCATCAATTCAGATATAAATAAAGGCACAGTTTATTACATCTAGTATGTTCGGCATAAATAATATCAGTATATCCAGTGTTTTTTAAAACCTAGCAGCTTCGGACAGAAGCTGCAGAATAATATTTTAATTGTCAAAACTACTACAGTTAGTGCTTTAAAAAAACATCAAGTTTCTTCTTTGTTTGAATTTCCAAGATATCCAGTACAAAACCATGTAGGAAAAAAGAACTACCGTAAATACAAAGTCGCAGTTATTTTTTTATTGACAGATAAACCCACTAGATTTCTTCGAAACATAGATTATGTCCATATTATCAAACATTTAAAGTGACTGCAGATGGTAAACTGGTGCTGTGTTGAAAATGAGGCATGTCACAAAGTCTAACCCTATAAAACAGTTGTCAATTGTTTAAGATCAAGAAAAAAAGAAAGCAGCAGGTCAAAAGTCAAGTATGACATCAACGCTTTCTGTTCCAATCAAGTTAAGGGAAATGTGCACATGACCAAAATGGACCAAAAGTTAAAGGCACATCATTTTTGGTGACTTCTTTCCTTCTTTTTTAGTTTAATTTTGAGTATTTTAAGTGATTTAATAGAAGACAACTGAACTTTGCTTGATACTTGAAGACGTTTCACCTCTCATCCAAAAGGCTTATTCAGTTCTGATCGTGGGTTGGGAGTTCAAGGCTTATACAGTAAGTTGTTATAGCAGCTTACTGTATAGCCCGAAGCTCCCAACCCATAGTTTCTGAATCGTCTAATGTGTTAACAACAATAAAATACCTTATGCTGTGTACAAAAGACACAAGAAATGTCAGATGTTCCTAAGCATTAGTTCATGGGTTAAAGAAAGCACAGTGAGAAAATGAAACTATAACTTTGTTGTATTCAGTACTTTGTAAAGGTGTTCTCACCAGACTTAGAAAACAAAAATCCATGCTTCATACCTCTCTTTTGTTAGTGAAGCAGCACTACCGTATTTTCTAGTGTATAGGTTGCACCGGTGTATAGGTCGCATTGTCCAATTATCACCAATACATGTAAATTGGAAAAATCCCTAGATAGGTTGCACCGGTGTATAGGTCGCACCTACAGTTTAGCTCTGCTGCAAATGTCTGCCACAGGAGCGCACAGCAAGGCTTTTAAGAAGATTAACACTTAAAAACAATTATTTGTTTGATAAAAATTATAGCAAATATGTGTCTGAGCTGAACTTTTCCTTAATAAATGAACGTAATTGTGAAATGAGCTGGATTTAAAAATTTGTTTCGCCGAAAGTGATAACAAGCCATATATAGGTCGCACCGGTGTATAGGTCGCAGGCCTTGAAAAAACATTAAAAGGTGCGACCTATACACCCGAAAATATGGTAAATGTTACTGTAAAACCAAGGTCTCAGGACTGAAACATCTGCCGCAGAGTAAGAATTCTGCCGTAAGTCCTTTCGCGAATAAAAATCAAACTTCAGGGGAAATAAAAAAATTAAATAAAAACACTAAAAATAAAGTAAACTGCAATAGGTATCTCCAAATCACCTCTAGATCGATATTCACATATTTGTTGCATCTGGTTTCAAACCAAATGTCACTTTAAATGAGCTTCAGCCCCGTAAGCAAACTTGTTTGCAGGTAACTAGCACAGCAAGAAGTTACCAGAATTAATCTACAACAAACCAATCAAAGCCCGTGGCCTCAGTTATAATCTTGTAAACAGAAAATTCAGTTTCAGCAGGGCACCTTGTCTACATCAATGCCTGAATGACTTTAAAATTCCGTTCTTCAACACAACTGCAGCCAACAGTTTTAAAATACAGCCTCTACCCTTCTATAGCATTTGTAATCCAAGCTAGTCCAGCATGGATTGCGCTAGCTTGGGGAATTTACTGTTTGTTTTAGTTACCTGTTCAAACATGGCAGGGTCTGGATGCTGCTTTCCCACACAGTCTCTGATGAAGCTCTTGGTAGCCGATTTGATCTGCCTGGAGACGATCCCACCTCCATCCACTATGTATTTCCTGTAGATGGCCTTAGCCAGCTTGGGCTTTTTCTCCTGGCTGGTCTTCCTGAACCCTGAGCACGCAAACCAAAAGTCAACCAGGTCTTCGCAACCTTCCTGGCACAGGAAGGATCTGAACAGCTGGGTGCCTTCCTGGTCATCTAGGAGAGAGTGTAGCGACTCAGCCCACTTCAGATAAGGTGGGGTTGGTGAGGCTGAGCCCTCAGGTTCATAGCCCAAGTCCAAGTCAGGGCGACGTGGAGTTGCAGACGATGAAGAGGGTGAGTAACTTGATAGATCCCCCATTTTCGATGACAAGGGGTGGCCTTGGGCTTGGTATAGGGTATTTGGACGGCTGTTGACTGACTGGACTGGGGGGTCCAGATCAGTCCCTTCCTCACCAGGAACTGGAGGTCGTGGTGCATCTTCAGTAAAGTGGGTGGGTCCGTTCAGAGAGGCCACAACCCCTCCACCGCCCCTGTAGCCAATTCCATGTAATTCTCTGACAACACTCATGTCTCAGATTGCTCAAGGCAGAGGTCAGACCTTCTCCTGTAACTGGGACTCTGCAGGAAAACAATTCAACCTGAGAACAAGAGAAAACGGTCAGTTGTAGCACACAGCAGACATACCGTATTCGTCTGTGTAAAATACGCTCCTGTGTATAATACGCTTTGTCCAATTACTGGAAATAAACCAGAAAAAAACGTACATAATACGCTTCGGTGTTTAATACGCATCTATTATGCGCCACTGCTACGCGACGCGTCAGCGCCTCGTTTGCCCTGCTTAAAATGGCGGCCACAGAAGCGGGCGAGCACAGAAGGAATTTACAACAAAACACGGTAAAAACTATTATTTCTTTGCGAGAAAAAATATATTTCTTAGCTGACTTCATAGCAAACGGGCTCCTGAGCTTAACAAAACTAACGAAATGTTCAAATCAGCTGGATTAAAAAAGTAGTTCGCCGATTATTTTTATGCAGGCGGGTCGGACCGGACGCTTTCTTTCTTTAAATTTAGCTAAATAAACGCTTAAAAATATATATTTCTTAGCTGACTTTATAGCAAACGGGCTCCTGAGCTTAACAAAACTAACGAAATGTTCAAATCAGCTGGATTTTAAAAAGTAGTTCGCCGATTATTTGTATGCAGGCGGGTCGGACCGGACGCTTTCTTTCTTTAAATTTAGCTAAATAAACGCTTAAAAATATATTTCTTAGCTGACTTTATAGCAAACGGGCTCCTGAGCTTAACAAAACTAACGAAATGTTCAAATCAGCTGGATTTAAAAATCCGCGGTGTGGTTTATGAGTTATCTTGCTAACAAAAACAGCGAACCTCACAGCTAAATGCAGCTACATCCAGAGCAGGGGGCGGGCAGCGACAGAGTCAGTCCGACCAGAGGAGGCTTTTTTCGGACACATGAGCTAGAAACGGTCTGGAAGTGTCTCCCTAGCGGACAAAAGTGGTACTGCACCATTTTTTGCCCAAAATGAAAAACCGATAGAGCGAAAAATGGGTCTAAAAATATGGGGAAAAATCCATAGATAATACGCTTCGGTGTATAATACGCAGGACATTCAAATTAGCAAAAAAACATTGTATTATACACCGACAAATACGGTAAACATTACCGGTACTTGTAGAAAATATATATAAGGACGACTAACTTGTCTCCCACCATTTACAGTACAGCAGCCCACAAATATAATTTCACACTCAATAAATACTTACACTACCCAAATAATCCCTCATTTTTTATATTTTGCCACAAGTTAAACCACTTTATAATCTCTTAAAGTGTTTTTTGATCAATAACTTGACATAATTCTAGGTTTTTCAAAAAGGTTTTGCACTTTTTTTAACACAGTTGTGCTCAAAAGTTTGCATTCACTAGCAGAATTTGTGATTTTACCATTTTTCAGAGTATATGAATTATAATCTTTGATTTTACTCGTGGTTAGTGATTGGATGAAGCCACTTATTATCAAACAATTGTGTTTGCCTTTTTTACATCATCATAACAGAAAATACGCTGATCAAAAATGTACATACCCTGGTAATTTTGGTAAGATAACATACACACAGATGTAAATGGCTACTAAAGGTACCGAACTTCATTGTTTTGCTTGTAATTAGTGAGTGTGTATAAAAAGTTAGTGAGTTTATAGGCTCCTGACAGGTTTCATAGAGTGTTGATTCCGAGCCATAGCGAAAGTAAATAATTATCAAAGTATCTGCGGGAGAAGATAGTTGCTCTTTATAAAACAAGAAAAGGATATAAAAAGATACCCAAGCAATTAAGAATGCCAATCAACATTGTTCAGAGCCTAAGAAAGAAGTGGAAAATGAGAGATTCTGTTAACCAAGCCAAGGTCAGGTATAGACCACCAAAAATTTCAGCCACAATTGCCTGGAAAATTGTTCAGGATGCAAAGAAAAACCCACAAATAACTTCAGCTGACATACAGGACTCTGACGGGGGAACAAAAGTGGTGTGAACTTTTCAAGATGCACAATAAGGAAACTTGAAGAAAAATGGGCTGCATAGTCGAGTTGCCAGAAGAAAGCTATTACTGCGCCAATGCCAAAAAGTCAGCTTACAATACACTAAACAGCGCCGAGACAAGCCTTGAAACTTCTGGAACAAAATTATTTGAAGTGATGAAACCAAAATTTTACTTTTTGGCCACAAACATAAACGTTACACTTGGAGTGGAGTCAACAATGCCCAAGATGAAAAGTACACCATCTCTACTCTACTGTCAAACACAGAGGTGGATCGCTGATGTTTTGGGGATGTGTGAGCTACACAGGCACAGGGAACTTGACCAGATGCAACATGCTATCAGAAAATAATGGAGGGAAATTTGCACTCATCAGCTCGGAAGCTGCACATGGTGACAACGATCCAAAACAAGTCAAAATGTCAATGGCTACAGCAGAAAAAAGTGAAGGTGCTGGACTGACTATCTCCATCTCCTGACCTCATTGAGCCACTTTGGGAAGATCTCAAATCAGGAGACAGTACACAACATGCTAACGGCTAAATGCTGCGACAGCCACAGTGCTGTCTCTCCAAAAGTCTGACCTGCCGAGTCCGATTTTGGCCAATACCAATTTTATGTTATAAGCGACACTGTCACGTGTTATAAGGTCACAATGCACCTTCAATTTTCCAATATTATTTTACTGAAAAACATACCCTTGAACAATATCCTAGAAACAATACAAACTTGTATTAACTGGTCATGAGGTAGTGCTCTGAAATATAAATGAACTCTGAAATATAAATGAAGCTCAGACAATTGTTTAAAAAAATTATAATAATTTTTTAAAAATCTGAAATCGGTTTCTCATGCAAGTATCGGCCGATTTCACATTCCTATGTGTTCATGCAAGACAGCCCAAGAATTTACAGGAACTGGAGACATGTTGCCAAAAACAATGGGCAGCTTAGCCATGTGAGAAAACAGTGTCTCATCTACAACTCTCACAGAGACTTCAAGCTGTCCTTGATGCTAAAGGCCGGCGCAGAGCTCCGCGGTTGTCCGAACGGAGCTCGACGCGCGCATTGTGTAGGCCGGCGCAGAGCTCCGCGGTTGTCCGAACGGAGCTCGACGCGCGCATTGTGTGCGCGCGCGTTCATTGGCACAGCTCTTTTCTCGTTCTCGGTCCTGATCCTTGTTGTAATATGAGCAGCTGCGCACGGAGGGGACTCAACTGAGGTCGCTGATTGGTCACTTGCTGACACGCCTACTGAAATGATTGACAGCTCATGAGACACGAGTGCTGGCTTTGGTCCAGACGAACAGCTGTTTGCTCCGCTGCTGCGCGGCGGTCTTTTATCACTTTATATGTTATATAAACTTCTAAAAAATAAAAATAAAAACAGGGAGCGCTATTCCAGCAGCCCATAGCCAACCAGGAAATACTTAAAACCTCCCGCTGCCAGGTAGGACATGAATTCATTCATTTCATTCATGGAGTGAACGGAGGATGAAGCGATTACTTGACTTTAGGCAAAAAAACAAAAGAAAAGGCCCGATCAGCGATAAAGAAGAGGAATTTAATTCATTTGTGTAACATACAAAACAGTCCGGCGCCGGGGAAGTTTATGGTCAGACACCGCGCAAGCGTGCGCGGTCGTAAAATTGGAGCTTGGCGCGTTCGCGCGAGCGTTCAAAGGCTTGTACAAGCGGCGCACGCACGGCGCTCACACAGCGGGGTGCCGCGCTCGCTCGAGCGCGGAGCTCTGCGCCGGCCTTAAAGGGGGAAATATACAATATTAAGAACTAGGGTATGTACATTTTTGATCAGGGTCATTTGGGTATTTTCTCTTGTCCTTACGATGTAAAAAAGATGAGCACAACTGTTTGATATAATAAATGGTTTCACCCAACCACTAACCATGAGTGAAAGAAAAGTTTTTGTGTTATCATATTCTCTGAAAAATTGTAAAAATTTTGAGCACAGCTGTATTTGTATTACCGGTACATACAGTACCTGACCCTTTTTAGTGCAAATTTTTTTATCACTAAACTCTGATTTATGAACCATTCAGGCATTAATAAAAAACTTCTAAACCTAATGAACTAGTGTTGTCTCAACAAGAGACAGACAGTTATCAAAGAACCAATTTTAAATCATATTTTAGGCACAGCCTGTCAAAAGCGAAAACGGTTCCCCTGCATTTTGTTAAATCTATGAAAGTACCAAAGATAGCAGTTTTACATGCATGAAGCATTTTTGCATCAACAAGGTGATTCCCAAATAGATACTAGGGGTGCACCGATAATTGAGCCCCGATTTCCTTAATTTTTGGAGATCGACCGATACTTAT
>JBBPBX010022820.1:29046-41063 GCA_038048925.1 Garcialebias charrua | reverse complement strand
GTGGTTGGGTTAAATGCAGAGACGAATTTCGTCTGTGTATGGGAAACATACGCAGATGACAAGATTAGACAATTATTATTATTATTATTATTATATTTATAAACCATTTTTGGGCTGAGATATGACCGTTTCCATTCATTCTGACTGAAAAAAAAAAATATATATATATATAACAGCAATACTTGATGGCAGCAGAGTAGTAACAGGTGTATGGCATGAGGTTGGCTTTTGTATATGTAATAGGAAAACGTGGCTATAATGACAAATTTAAAAAGTTCAAGACAAAAACAACTGGACTTTATTTATTATACTATACTTTATACTTTATTATTTTTTCTTGCACTTTTTAGAATTTACCATGTCCTGGATGACTGAGAATCTTCACCAGCTATTAGTGACTCAATCGGCCTGCCATACCCTCACCTCATTGGTGCTCTCTGCTTGAAACCGTCAAAACAGCTGCACCACCCCGGCGAATTTGACCATTAAAGTGCATTTATTAAGCAAATGATAGACTGAGACACACCTCTGCTATAATTTTGAGCTAACGAATACAGTAATTGTTTAGGAGCTTTTCTTGTTAAATTTCGAAGAAACAAGCTACGTTCGTCCTTCCTCCTTTTTTTTCCTCCCTCTGTGTGTTCACGGAGAACCAATGCGAAACTAATTTTTAAATAAAGCTGACTTGACCATTAAAGTGCATTTATTAAGAAAATGTTAGACTGAGACACACTTTTGCAGAATTTCGAGCTAACAAATAATTGTTTAGGTACTTTTCTTGTTTAATTTCAGAGAAACAAGCTGCATTTCTACTTCCTGTTTCTTTTTACAGACATGACTCGGCTGTTGGCTGAAGCCAGTCTCTGAATCTGGTGTCCTCTCACCAGAGGTCTGAAAACTTGCATCTCCCCATGATGGTTCTGGAAGCTCTGCCTGCCCTCGGCCGGCTGTAGGCGCGAACGCGCACTTACCGACGATATGACGTCATTGATTTAGCTACGGTCCTACTCGGACATAAAATTAGAAAAGATAAATAAATTCACAGGATTTTTTTCGCCGATAGAACAGGAAAAATATAGTTGTGTAGGTTTTTAAAAAATTAATACCTCGTCAGATGACGTTTATTACTTTTTAATACTTTTTAATGGCCGTAATTTGTGTTAATTTCATTTACTACCTTTTAATACCTTTTACAACCCCGCGGATACCCTGTATAATGTATCCCCCACATCGTTTCAAAGTATAAACACTCAATGCGGTCGGTGACACACAAGCCTCAACGGGGGTAAAAGACGTGCGACAAGAAGTATAAACCAGCCTTCAGAGCCGTTTTCGCATTGCACGGCCCTCAACGGCCCGGCCCGCCCCTGGTTGGCCCAGAGCCCGGACTGGCCCGCCCCCGCTCATTACGCATTGTCCGGAGAGCCGCCTTGAAGTGGGTGGGGCGTTCTCTTGAAGTGGGTGGGGCGTTCTCTTGAAGTGGGTGGGGCGTTCTCTTGAAGTGGGTGAGAAGTTCTTGTGTGCGCGCTTACAGTGTTTTAAGAGAGGAGACGCCGCTAAAAAATATGTGTTAGCTGAATATATATATTAGTGTTTCTGAGTTTAATTTTTGTTAATAACTGATTACAAATCAGCTTATGTTAGAACATAAATAACACGAAGCACGCACCAATACAGAGCATTTCCGCCTTTATAACTAATATTCTCTATGCCCGTAGCCAGGATTTTAAAATATAACTAATATTCTGTAACTCCTGCGTGTAGCCTGGATGTTACTTGGGGCAAATCCTTTATAGGAAAAGTGGACTCCTAAAATGACCAATACGAGTCCGTGGCCGAGTGGTCTCAGCATTCGCCTTCAACTAATTTTATCTTGACTCGGGGAAGCGGGTTCGCGTCCCACCTGGTTCAAGTTATTTTACATTTGTCTTTTATTGGAGAAAATAAAAGAAGGAGTTTGTGTTATGCCTGTGGTTAACACGAACTCCTTTACTTTCTCCAATAGTAGAGTAGAACCACTGCTCCTCCACATCGAAAGGAGCCAGTTGAGGTGGTTCGGGCATCTGGTAAGGATGCTTTCTGAGCACCTAGGCAACCCATTTCGAGCATGTCTGACTGGAAGGAGACCCCGGGGAAGACCCAGGACACGCTGGAGAGACAATGTCTCTCGGTTTGCCTGGGAACATCTTGGGGTCCTCCCAGAAGAGCTGGAAGAGGTGGCTGTGGAAAGAGACGTCTGGGCCTCCCTGCTCAAGCTGCTTCCCCCGTGACTTGACTTCAGAGTAAAGGGCGAGGCAGACCTCTGCGTTGTTGCCAGCGCCGCTCGACGCGCGCGTGCTGCGCGCAGGCTGTTCACAGCAGAGCTCTGCGTGAGCAGCTGCGCGCGGAACGTTTACCTACAGGACAAACTGAGGTCGCTGATTGGTCATTTGCTGACACGCCTACTGAAATGATTGACAGGTCTGGGTGATGAGAAAAGCCACAGGCTGCGCAGCGTTTTTCTGTGTTTATATGTTAAAAAAGTTTTAAAAAATAAAATAAAAACAGGGAACGCTGCTCCTGCAGCCCACAGCCCACCAGGAAATATTTAGAACCTGCGCATCCACGTTGGACATGACTTTAGTTCACTTGTGACAAGTTCATTCATTCCTCCTCATCGGAGGAGGAAGCGAATGGTGACCGCTTCAAGTGATCACTTGACTTTTGGCAAAAAAACAAAAGAAAAGTCCAGTTCAGCGATGAAGAAGGGATATTTAATACATTTGTGTCTCATACAAAACAGTCCGCCACCGGGGCAGTTTATTGTGAGACAACGCGCGCGTGAGCGGTCGTGAAATTTGAGCTTGGAGCGTTCACGCCCGCGTTCAAAGGCTTGTGCCGCGGCGCTCACACGGCGTAGCGCGGCGCTCGTCAAAACACACAGCTCTGCCTTGCCCTTTAGAGGAAGATAATAGATGGATGGAAGATGTGTGTATATAGTGATGGCCATCTTGGATTTTGATGTGGCAACTGGCAACCTAATAGTGATCTTTCTTAGAAGCATCCACACACTAAAATTAAAGTTGGTACCTCTCTTGTTTTTCAATATACCGAGCTCACAACACGGACAGACAACAAGTATTTTCAATTCCCCCTCTTTGCTCTGCGACGTGGGACAGTAACAAAGAAATATAGGTAATATTGTTGCTACTCTTGAGGACATATATAAATTGAAAAAGCATATGATCTTATAGCTTTTAATCTTTGGGCCCTTGTTCAATTATTAGGTCAAATAATTGTGTGTCCCCCACACACACACACACACACACACACACCTGTGGAACGTCGGCGTCATTGTGCTTGTTGTGTGAGATTTTTTTTTTTCATTATCATGTGTTAACCTTCAGCCAAAGATTAGGAGCATGTTAGGAATTTTGTTTTGTCTCCAAATCCTATGTGTCATTTTTTTCCACCACTTTTTATTGTCTGTCCAAACGGGTCTCACGTGTAAATGAGTCTTGGAGGCTCAGTGTGACATCTGTTTGAATAAAGGTTGAACGAATGGGAAAAAATACCCAAAACACTCAAAAATCAAATAGGACATAAAATAATGAAATAAGGCAAGTTACAAAAAAAGGACAGGATGATTGGGGGTTGTGTTGGGTGTGGGTTGCATAATTGAACAGGCAATGAGTCAAATAAATTAAAGAAGGGAATTAAAATTGTGTCTGGCAAGAATGAAGCAAACAGAGGATGGATGACCAAAAAAAAAAAAATGTCAGGATTGAAAGGTGACAAATAAACTAACCTTGATAAGACATATTTAGATTAGAAGGGTCAAGACATGAATGGAGAAGAGATGGTTCAGAGGAAAGCAACAAGCAAAAAGGGCTACAGCAACAAAAGTGACAGTCATTTAAACTGACACAGCAGAGATAAATCCATGTCGGAGCAAGCACGACTGGACAAAAATAATCAGCACACTTTACTGATGTGGCTTATAACATTTAGCCAGACTCCTCTGAGACCGAGCCTAATTAAACATTAGGAGGGAAAATATCGTGACAGCACAAAAATGCGCCTGTTGTTGGGAGCTGTGCATGTTTAAACAGAATATTTTAACCTAAAGCAAATTTGTTCCAATGCTTAAAAAAATGTACAGAAAATTGGGTTTAGTAATACATAATTTATTGGGGTAGTGTCATTTAATGTTTGGTCGGTTTGGACAGATAAAGAATAAAAGCTGTCAACTGCTTTTGTTTTGTTTTGTTCAGTTTTGTAAAAGAAAATTGGAGATAGTCTTCCAGCAAAACCCCCTAAGTTCGAAAAAATGTGAGAGCCACCGTCACCTCAAAGTGAGGAAGACCCTGCTCCAGCGTGCTGCAGTAATTATTTTATTCCCAAAATGGCAGCGGGTAACCTTCAATAATGATACTTTGTACATGAATACAGTACCGGTACTTTAATTATGCATATCACTGCTAAATGAAACATTTAGCCATGAGAAAGCAGCTCTCTCGACGAACCCTTAAGGTTGTTAACGAGAATGCAGCTTTCAAAACAAAACTGCATTAATAACAGCACGTCAGTAATCGTTAGATCAACATAAAAGTTGTTTTAAAATGATTACGGTAAAAAGATCAACTGTTACATTCTGAGTTTTCACAGCTTGGAGTTGACGGCCACAGGCAGGAATGTTGTTCTGTGGTGCATCGTGGTGGAATAATTGTTGCTTTAGCAACTGACCAGTGTGCTACAGAGTGGGTGTGTTTTTGTCTAAAACTGTTTTTAGATTGAGCATCCTCCTCTCAGACACCACTGTCTGACAGTCTAGATCCACCCCAACAATCTTACTGGCCTTGCGGATCACCTTTTCGAGCTTGTTGGCGTTCACCCTGTCTGCTGCCCCAGCACATCACAGCAGAGTGAACAGCACTGCCCACCACAGACATAAAACATCCCGAGCATTTAATATACTGCAGTGCACTTTAGAAAGAATCAGAAAAGTGTCAGGAAACCTGGACTTTTACTATAAAATAAAGCCCAGCTTGATGCTGTGCAGGGTTGCATCAGTCCACAAAGGGTTGTATGCCTTCAGGGAAACAAGCACTGGATTAGTGCGTGACAAATGGTAACCACTTCACACCAGGCTGATACAAAATGTCCAAATCCTGGAACAAAGTGGGGGTTTGATTTGTCAATGAGACGAATTGACCAGGACCCTGACAAAATATTCTTGGTTAGCATATTATACAACACTTTGGATTACAAATAACAACTGTTGTGAATGTGAACTAAACACTGTACTTTACAAAAACACCTATACCAGGGGTTGGGAACCTATGGCTCTCGAGCCATATATGGCTCTTTTGATGGCTGCATATGGCTCGCAGACAAATCTTTAATAATAATTTTTTTAAAAGACGATAAAAATATAAAACATGGCCGCGAATGGCTGGAGCCAATCACAGCTGTCCGCTGGTGACTGGAGCCAATCACGCTGTCCACTGGTGACTGGAGCCAATCACCGCTGTCCCCTGGTGACTGGAGCCAATCACAGCTGTCCACTGGTGACTGGAGCCAATCACCGCTGTCCACTGGTGACTGGAGCCAATCACCGCTGTCCACTGGTGACTGGAGCCAATCACCGCTGTCCACTGGTGACTGGAGCCAATCACCGCTGTCCGCTGGTGACTGGAGCCAATCACCGCTGTCCGCTGGTGACTGGAGCCAATCACCGCTGTCCGCTGGTGACTGGAGCCAATCACCGCTGTCCGCTGGTGACTGGAGCCAATCACCGCTGTCCGCTGGTGACTGGAGCCAATCACCGCTGTCCGCTGGTGACTGGAGCCAATCACAGCTGTCCGCTGGTGACTGGAGCCAATCACCGCTGTCCTGGTGACTGGAGCCAATCACCGCTGTCCACTGGTGACTGGAGCCAATCACCGCTGTCCACTGGTGACTGGAGCCAATCACCGCTGTCCACTGGTGACTGGAGCCAATCACCGCTGTCCGCTGGTGACTGGAGCCAATCACCGCTGTCCGCTGGTGACTGGAGCCAATCACCGCTGTCCACTGGTGACTGGAGCCAATCACCGCTGTCCACTGGTGACTGGAGCCAATCACCGCTGTCCACTGGTGACTGGAGCCAATCACCGCTGTCCACTGGTGACTGGAGCCAATCACCGCTGTCCGCTGGTGACTGGAGCCAATCACCGCTGTCCACTGGTGACTGGAGCCAATCACCGCTGTCCACTGGTGACTGGAGCCAATCACCGCTGTCCGCTGGTGACTGGAGCCAATCACCGCTGTCCACTGGTGACTGGAGCCAATCACCGCTGTCCGCTGGTGACTGGAGCCAATCACCGCTGTCCGCTGGTGACTGGAGCCAATCACCGCTGTCCGCTGGTGACTGGAGCCAATCACCGCTGTCCGCTGGTGACTGGAGCCAATCACCGCTGTCCACTGGTGACTGGAGCCAATCACCGCTGTCCACTGGTGACTGGAGCCAATCACCGCTGTCCGCTGGTGACTGGAGCCAATCACCGCTGTCCGCTGGTGACTGGAGCCAATCACCGCTGTCCGCTGGTGACTGGAGCCAATCACCGCTGTCCGCTGGTGACTGGAGCCAATCACCGCTGTCCGCTGGTGACTGGAGCCAATCACCGCTGTCCGCTGGTGACTGGAGCCAATCACCGCTGTCCGCTGGTGACTGGAGCCAATCACCGCTGTCCGCTGGTGACTGGAGCCAATCACCGCTGTCCGCTGGTGACTGGAGCCAATCACCGCTGTCCGCTGGTGACTGGAGCCAATCACCGCTGTCCGCTGGTGACTGGAGCCAATCACCGCTGTCCGCTGGTGACTGGAGCCAATCACCGCTGTCCGCTGGTGACTGGAGCCAATCACCGCTGTCCACTGGTGACTGGAGCCAATCACCGCTGTCCACTGGTGACTGGAGCCAATCACCGCTGTCCACTGGTGACTGGAGCCAATCACCGCTGTCCACTGGTGACTGGAGCCAATCACCGCTGTCCGCTGGTGACTGGAGCCAATCACCGCTGTCCGCTGGTGACTGGAGCCAATCACCGCTGTCCGCTGGTGACTGGAGCCAATCACCGCTGTCCACTGGTGACTGGAGCCAATCACCGCTGTCCACTGGTGACTGGAGCCAATCACCGCTGTCCGCTGGTGACTGGAGCCAATCACCGCTGTCCACTGGTGACTGGAGCCAATCACCGCTGTCCGCTGGTGACTGGAGCCAATCACCGCTGTCCGCTGGTGACTGGAGCCAATCACCGCTGTCCACTGGTGACTGGAGCCAATCACCGCTGTCCGCTGGTGACTGGAGCCAATCACCGCTGTCCGCTGGTGACTGGAGCCAATCACCGCTGTCCGCTGGTGACTGGAGCCAATCACCGCTGTCCACTGGTGACTGGAGCCAATCACCGCTGTCCACTGGTGACTGGAGCCAATCACCGCTGTCCACTGGTGACTGGAGCCAATCACCGCTGTCCACTGGTGACTGGAGCCAATCACCGCTGTCCGCTGGTGACTGGAGCCAATCACCGCTGTCCGCTGGTGACTGGAGCCAATCACCGCTGTCCGCTGGTGACTGGAGCCAATCACCGCTGTCCGCTGGTGACTGGAGCCAATCACCGCTGTCCGCTGGTGACTGGAGCCAATCACAGCTGTCCGCTCGTGACTGGAGCCAATCACCGCTGTCCACTGGTGACTGGAGCCAATCACCGCTGTCCGCTGGTGACTGGAGCCAATCGGATAATGCAAAATTAATGCAGTTTGTACACGGGAGGAGACGTGATCAGGAAGTAAACATCCCTCCTAGCTAGCTTAGCTAGTTGCGGAAACCTGTGTGACGAAGATGGCGGCTAAAAGAAAACGAGACGAGGATTATTGTACTTTTCAGTCGGAATGGACAGAGCAATTTGCTTTTGTGGAGAGAGCAGGTTCTGCAGTGTGTCTGATATGCAATGATAAAATTGCATCGACGAAACGCTCAAATATATGCCTCTTTTCCACCGCTCGGCTCGGCTCGGGTTGGATCGGCTCAGGTCGGCTCAGTTCGGGTCGGGTCACATCTATGTTCTGTTTCCACAGCTTTTTTGTACCCCTTCTGTGGGCGGGGTCCAGAATCCTACTCGTCTTACCACATGGTGGCAGTAGTGTTCCTCAAGCTATTTACTACAGTACTAGCCACCACTAGAAGAAGAACACAATAAAGACTTTGTATCACATATTATCAATTCTATCAAAAACCACATAGCTGATATTTTTCAAAAAAATCTAGTGTGATCACAACATGTTCATATACGAAATGTATCCTGTTGGAGTTATTTGAAATAAAATTCAATGTTTTATAGACATAAATGTGTCAACCTACGTCCATTATTTTCTACTTTGTATCACATATTATCAATTCTATCAAAAACCACATAGCTGATATTTTTCAAAAAAATCTAGTGTGATCACAACATGTTCATATACGAAATGTATCCTGTTGGAGTTATTTGAAATAAAATTCAATGTTTTATAGACATAAATGTGTCAACCTACGTCCATTATTTTCTACTTTGTATCACATATTATCAATTCTATCAAAAACCACAAGCTGATATTTTTCAAAAAAATCTAGTGTGATCACAACATGTTCATATACGAAATGTATCCTGTTGGAGTTATTTGAAATAAAATTCAATGTTTTATAGACATAAATGTGTCAAC
The DNA here is from genome assembly GCA_038048925.1 of Garcialebias charrua. Classification (NCBI taxonomy): domain Eukaryota; kingdom Metazoa; phylum Chordata; class Actinopteri; order Cyprinodontiformes; family Rivulidae; genus Garcialebias; species Garcialebias charrua. The sequence goes on along the minus strand of JBBPBX010022820.1, from coordinate 32,345 downwards.
CTACGTCCATTATTTTCTACTTTGTATCACATATTATCAATTCTATCAAAAACCACAAAGCTGATATTTTTCAAAAAAATCTAGTGTGATCACAACATGTTCATATACGAAATGTATCCTGTTGGAGTTATTTGAAATAAAATTCGAATTTTTATAATTTATTTTCGTTGTGCAAACACAGGTTTTGGAAAAAGTCAAAGCGAAACTACTTTAAATGCAGCACATTTGACCATACGTGACAATATTAAAGCGTGGTTAAGCTCAGGAGCCCTCGTACTATTAAAGTCAGCTATGAAATATATTTTATATCTGTTCATTGAGCTACATTTAAAGACATAAAGCCGCCCGCGCGCCGCGTGTTGCTCGTGGCGAAACTACTTTTTAAAATCGTGCAGTTTTGAGCAGTACGTGATTTTATTAAGGACACGTTCAGCTGAAGACCCATCTTTGCTATAAATTTAAAAAATAATAATTGTTTTTACCGTGTTTATCATGTAAAAGTCCTGCAGTGATCGCGTCCCTCGCTTCCGTAAAAACAGCTCTCGTCTCCTCCTTCCTACTTCCGGAGCGGGTGAGCTCGCTTCAGTACCCCTCTGAAACCAGCCCGAAAATCTCAGGAAATCTCGCGCGGCTCCGCTCGGAATATCCGGTGGGAAAGGATGAAAGGGGGTCTCTGCGACGCACATATGACGTAACATCCGACCCGAGCCGACCGGTGGAAAAGGGGCATTAAAGCGGCACTTCGACACACGCCATGCTGCCTTTGCATCAAAATATCCTGTGGGGGACAGCAGGAAAAAAGCCTGTGAAGAGCTACTGGGCAGAGTGCAAGCAGGTCAGCAGCACCTCCGTGTTTGGACTCAACAAGGTGACTGGAATTCAGCTAGTTTTGTTGGTGCTTTAGCCATTGTGAGAAACAGAAAGTCTTTCATAGATGGTGAGTACACCAAAACATTCATGATTGATGTTGCCAATGAACTTTTTGATGACTTTTCGGATAAAGACAAGATAATTAAACGAATAAAATACATGTCTCTGTCTGCAAGAACTGTTCACGATCGTACCATTATGATGGCAAATCAAATTGAGGCAACACAAGTGACGGATATAAACGCAGCTACTTTCTTTTCTCTCGCTTTGGATGAGTCAACAGATGTGAGCCATATATCCCAGTTCAGTGTGATTGCAAGATATGCTGTCGGTGACACACTACGTGAGGAAAGTCTTGCTGTTTTGCCTCTGAAAGGGACAATAATAATAATAATAATAATAATTCAATTTATAACGCACTTTTCATTAGTGAAAATCTCAAAGTGCTACACACATTCATACACTGGTAGTGGCAGACTACCAGTCAAGGTGCTTTCCAGTCCTACCGGGAGCAACTCGGGGTTAAGTGTCTTGCCCAAGGACACAACGACACATGGTGTGGGGAACCGGGATTCGAACCGCCAACCTTCCGATCGGCGACCACTACGCCACGGCCGCCCCAACAACAAGAGGGGAGGATTTATTCAAAACTTTCACTGAGTTCACTAAAGAAAAAAATCTACAGATGGACAAACTTATTTCAGTGTGTACTGATGGTGCTCCGTGCATGGTGGGGAAAAACAGAGGATTTGTAGCACTGCTTTGTGAACATGAAAAGAGACCCATCACTGCATCATCAGGAGGCACTTTGTGCTCAGATCTGTGGCGAGCAGCTTGGTGAGGTGATGATGTCGCTGGTCATTCAGGTGGTCAACTTTATTGTTGCCCGAGCTTTAAATGATCGCCAGTTTAAAGCACTGCAGGAGGAAGTTGGGAGTAATTATCCTGGTCTGCTCCTGCACAGCAATGTGCGCTGGTTGTCAAGAGGGAAAGTGCTCAGCCGTTTTGCAGCTTGTCTGAGAGAAATCCGGACTTTTCTTGAAATGAAAAACATTGTGCATCCTGAGTTAGCTAACACTGAGTGGCTCCTGAAGTTCTAGTATCTCGTGGACATGACTGCACATCTGAATCAGCTCAATGTGAAAATGCAAGGCGTTGGAAATACAGTACAGTCTTATCAATATTTTGTAAATATTGGATCAAGCCTTGCAGCTAAAATACCAAAAGTAGATAATAATGTGTGTCATTCAATTAAAAGCTGCACAAACATTATTTTTTTTTGGAACTAACAAAGAGGAAATTAAGGAAATGGTAAAACATCTCTCAGACAAGAGATCAAAAGACTGGGTGGACATGGATATGATGTTCGTAAAAGAAATAATAAGTTATGTTATTGAACCGTTTACATATATATGCAATTTATCTTTTTCAACAGGAATATTTCCAGATAACATGAAAGTAGCAAAGGTAATTCCTCTTTTTAAAAATGGTGATAAATGTGTATTCAATAATTATAGGCCAATATCCTTGTTACCACAGTTCTCAAAAATTCTAGAAAAACTATTTGTGACCAGATTGGATCAATTTATTGATAAACAAAATATTTTAAGTAGCAGTCAGTATGGGTTTAGAGGAAAAAACTCTACATCAATGGCTCTCATGGATTTAATGGAACAAATAACTAATGCTGTCGATCATAAACAGTACTGTGTTAGTGTTTTTGTTGATCTAAAAAAAGCATTTGATACCATTGACCACACCATTCTCCTTGAAAAACTAAATAAATATGGTATTAGAGGACCAGCATTAGCTATTTGAAAGATAGGAAACAGTTTGTGCAAATAAATGATGTTAGATCTGACCTCCGTGATATCACTTGTGGAGTTCCTCAGGGCTCTGTGCTTGGACCAAAGTTATTTATTTTATATGTGAATGACTTGGTAAATGTGTCAGGACTTCTTAAATGTGTTCTTTTTGCCGATGACACCACATTTTTCTGTTCGGGTAAAGACATAAAACAGATTTTGGATATGATGAAAACAGAATTTATAAAAATACAAACTTGGTTTAAATTAAACAAATTATCTTTGAATTTAGATAAAACTAATTACATGATATTCAGTAACAAAAAGAGAATTGTTGACGATCCATTTGAAATTGAAGATGTTGTGATCTGTAAAGTGAGTGAAGTGAAGTTTCTGGGTGTTATCATTGATGACAAACTGACATGGAAACATCATGTAAATTCCATTAAAACAAAAATAGCTAGATCAATTGCAGTACTGTATAAAGTCAGGGATTTTTTAATTGATAAAGCTCTGTATATGTTGTATAACACAATCATTGCTCCACATTTAATCTATTGTATTGAGGTTTGGGGAAAAGCGTGCAAAACAATTACAAAGCCTGTTTTTATTTTACAAAAGAGA
>JBBPBX010022820.1:9851-28973 GCA_038048925.1 Garcialebias charrua | reverse complement strand
GGAGGAGTTTAAGTATCTCGGGGTCTTGTTCACGAATGAGGGAAAACTGGAGCGTGAGATCGATAGGCGGATAGGTGCAGCGTCCGCAGTGAAGCGGGCGCTGTACCGGTCTGTCGTGGTGAAGAGAGAGCTGAGTCGAAAGGCAAAGCTCTCAATTTACCGATCGATCTACGTTCCCACCCTCATCTATGGTCATGAGCTTTGGGTTGTGACCGAAAGAACGAGATCTCGGATACAAGCGGCTGAAATGAGTTTTCTCCGCAGGGTGTCTGGACTCTCCCTTAGAGATAGGGTGAGAAGCTCAGTCATCCGGGAGGGACTCGGAGTAGAGCCGCTGCTTCTCCACATCGAGAGGAGCCAGTTGAGGTGGCTCGGGCATCTGGTTAGGATGCCTCCTGGACGCCTCCCTGGTGAGGTGTTCCGGGCATGTCCCACCGGGAGGAGACCCAGAGGAAGACCCAGGACACGCTGGAGGGACTATGTTTCTCGGCTGGCCTGGGAACGCCTTGGGATTCCCCCAGAGGAGCTGCTCCAAGTGGCTGGGGAGAGGGAAGTCTGGGCCTCCCTACTTAGGCTGCTACCCCCGCGACCCGACCCCGGATAAGCGGAAGAAATGGATGGATGGATGGTTTTATTTTACAAAAGAGAGCTGTAAGAGTAATCACCAGAAAACATTTCAGTCACCCATCAAACACCTTGTTTCTTCAGCTAAATTTATTGAAATTCCAGGAATTGGTAGAATATAGTATTTTATCAGTTATGTATAGGGCTCATAATAACACATTACCTTTAAATATCCAAAGAAATTTTATAAAAAGACAAAGTGATTACAATCTCAAAGGGACAGAGATATTCATCAAACCACAATTCAGAACCAGCTTAAAGGGACGGTCTACCTCAATTCAGGGAGTTCGATTGTGGAATGCTCTGGAGAGTGATGTTAAAAATGCAAAATCAATGTATACATTTAAGAAAAAGGTCAAAAAGGACTTGCTCAAAAACTATATATGATGTAACTTAGTGTGTTTGTGTATTACACTTATGTTGACTGATGATGTAGCTTAGTGTGTTTGTGTATTACAGTTAGAAAAATTAAGTAGAGTTATTCATTTTGTGATGTAGTTTGTGTATTACAGTTAGAAAAATTAAGTAGAATTATTCATTTTGTGATGTAGTTTGTGTATTACAGTTAGAAAATTAAGTAGAATTATTCATTTTGTGATGTAGTTTGTGTATTACAGTTAGTAAAATTAAGTAGAATTATTCATTTAGAATTATTCATTTTGTGATGTAGTTTGAAGGTTATCATTGGTTGAACAAACTGTGAAATAAGGGGCAGATATAATAAGATTTCATCTTCTTTCTGCTCCCTTCATTTTATCCTACTTGTATTCTTGTATCTGATGAAACTGTCTTGTATTGTTCTTTTAAAATGAATGAATAAACATCAAATCAAATCATCAAATCAAATCTCTTCAACAAGCAGTGTTTTAGTTTGAAAACAAGCTACAACTCTTCATCGCCGACATTGAAACAGGTCGTTTACTACACTTTGAAAAACTGGGAGAGTTTAAAGATGCATGCACAGGTGACCCTGCTCAACATCTTGATTTTCAGTAGCTAGCGGGCTTCACATCTAATCTCCTGCAGTCATTCAAAGCGCGCTTTGGAGAATTTCGTGAGCGCACTCATGTTTTTAAGTTCATCACCCATCCACACGAGTGTGCAGTGGACAGCACCGACCTAAGTTACATCCCCGGTGTCTCCGTCAGAGAGTTTGAGCTACAAGCTGCTGACCTGAAGGCCTCAGACATGTGGGTGAACAAGTTCAAATCACTGAATGAAGATTTGGAAAGACTTGCACGACAGCAAGCAGAGTTGGCGAGCCAACACAAGTGGAGAGAAATGAAAAAACTTCAACTCGCTGACCAGCTGATTGTCAAAACTTGGAATGCGCTGCCCGTCACATACCACACACTGCAGCGTGTGAGTATTGCTGTACTGGCTATGTTTGGCTCTACATATGCATGTGAGCAGTCTTTCTCACATCTAACATTAAGACCAACCTACGATCACGTTTAACGGATGGAAGTCTCAACGCCTGCATGAAGCTTAACCTCACTACATATCAACCAGATTACAAGGCCATCAGCAAAACCATGCAGCACCAGAAGTCACATTAATGGTAAGAAACACTTTATTTATCACTGTTAACAACAGCATAACAATGTTATTAAAAAGCATTCAGAGACTTATTGTACTTTAAAAGTGTTGGGCTTACATAAAATGTACACATTTACTTGTTTTTAGTTTTAAAAATATTGTACGGCTCTCGTGGAATTACATTTTAAAATATGCGGCCTTTATGGCTCTCTCAGCCATAAAGGTTCCCTACCCCTGAGCTATACAAACAAAACTCTATGTTTTACTGTTTTAAACTGCTCTGCTTTGTTCCAACATACAACCCGTCTCTCCGTGAGGAAGGAGAGGCAGGCCACGGAGGGTGGCATGGCACACAGGTCCAGCAGGATGGTTCGATACAACCCACTGCTCTCCGAACCGTTCCGGTCCACCGGGAATTTACTGAGACCTACCGGTATGTAGTCCATCTGCAGCTCTGTTCGTTCCACCAGAACCACACTCTCCGCCCCCTTTCCTGCCTCTGGCTCAGGCTCCGGCCTGTCATAGTGGCAATCTCCATCTTCATCGGCCTGCCTGCATGGACCGAACTCTATGAAACAGTTCGGTTCTGTTGGGAACTTTGAATGTTCTGTGTCTGCCAGACATGTAGGGTTATGTAGGGCAGTCATCGACATCATCTATTGCCGCAGCCGTTAGTATCATCATGCTGCTAGCAGACCCACACTGCTAACTTAACCCCACTGCTGGCAGCACCATGCTGTTAGGACCACACCGCTAACATGGGGTGACCAGACGTCCTGATTTCCGGGGACAGTCCTCGTTTTGGATGACCTGTCTTCAGCTAAAGCTGTCTCCAGAACTGTCCCCGATTTTAGCGTTTTATGAATGAGGGAAAAAATATGTTGCGTGTAAACTGTTATCAGTTGCCGGGTAGAAAATGTGAGTGAGTATGTTGCGTGCAACAAAAGCTATCACTGTAACTGGTCGCACAGGCGCTGTAGTGCGGATGTTACAAACAGAGAAGAAGAAAGAGCAGAGTGTGCTGCATTTAAAAAAGAAGAAGAAGAAGCTCAGCGTGAATTGTCACCACCGACACGGAGCTTTCCTGTGATATGGATTTTATTTAGTTTGAACTGGGCTGATCCCAGCCGTGATAAACTTTTGTTTCGTGGTAGGAAATGTTTCTCGTGTTGTCAGCTGTGCCCATGTAAAAAAAAAAAAATAATTGGGCTGAAGTGTGTTTGTTACTCAGTTTGGATGTAGGAAAGTTCCTCAGTGATGACTGATGCAATAACCGAGCTGAAAATTATGTGGGAGAGATCATAATTTGCTTAAATGTGCATTTCTTCTGTTATGAGCTTGGAGCTCCAAATACATTTTGTTTTTTGAGTGACTAGGTAAAATAAGTGGAAGGGCAAATAAAAAGAATAGGTATATAAGCATATTATTAAATTGTGTCTTATTTCTTACATTTCTTACTATTGTCTGTGGGGAGTGGTGGTGCAGAGGTTAGAGAAGGTGGGCCTGGGATTGGAAGGTTGCCAGTTCAACTCCCCGTACCAACAACATCAAAATGTGGGTGGGAAAGGTGAAACACCCACACCTGCCTCCACTCTCACTTTCCCCACTCTGGGCCCTTGAGCAAGGCCCTTAACCCCCACCATCTGCTCCACCTGCGCCCTAGACAGCAGATCTCTGCTCCACACAGAGAGTTGTGGTAGCTCGGTGGTCTGTGGTTGTGTCAGGAAGGACATCCGGCATAAAAATAATCACCAAGTCTTCATGCGACTTAGTTCTGTGTGGTGACCACTGAAGCAGAAAGCAGCCAAAAGACAAAGAAAAACTACGTATTATCTGTACGTACATTTTCTGTTCTTATTCTACCCAGACATCCACGGTACCATGGATGATGGCTCTTCAGACAGAGGAGGCCTCGCAGAACCATATTAGTTCAGCCAGCTTGGTTTCTCTTTCTTCATGAACAAATCCACTTGAATAATAGGATAATACTTTAACCACTTGTTGTGCCATGCTTTTTAAAATAGGTATTGATCCAGGTGTTTACTGGGTAACCATTTATGTTTAACAACCTGTTGGTACACAAGAATGCAGGAAATGGCATCTAATTTATTCAAAATGTTATGGGGGGGACCCCCCCTACCAGTGTGTGTCCCCCCAACATTACAAATGGTTCTGACATCAGTGCTATTGCTTTATTTGTTTTATTACTCTAAGGAAATGTGGGTGGAGAGACACATTCCTGCTGCTGCATTTGATTTTGATTTTTTAAACATGAATAAAGATGTAAAAAAATTATGAAACTGTAACTGTCCCCATTTCTTAATTTCATCTTGATAATATATTTAATTTTTTTTTTATCTCTGAGCTGGAAAGTTTCTTGTGCTAACAGTAGTGTTTATAACACTACTTTTATTTTATTGCTTTTCATTGCTGTATATTATCTGTGCTCTATATTGTCTGTCTAAAACAGGTCTCTCTTGAAAATGAGTCTTCATGACTCAATGAGACCTGTATAAATAAAGATTAAATAAAAAAATAAAATTAAAACTGTCAAAGAGACAATCACAGATGCTAATAGTGATTTTGAGTAGTGTTTAGCAGCTAAATGCTCATGGAAAAGGATTACTAAATGCTAATTGCTATTTAAACAGTACAGGTAGTCCTCGACTTACGACGGAGTTCCGTTCCTATGTGGCGTCGTAACCCGAATTTCGACGTAAGTCATAACATACGTACATACTGAACCATATACGTACAGTACTGTATTTTGCCAAGCACTTAGCCTATCCTAACACAGTAGTACCCTACATAATTATCAAAATACACATACATTTGGGAGCCATAATGAAGGAAAAAAATAGTTAATTTCTTACTGGGAAGTGTGAAGCCGTTTTCTTCCGTCCATCCGTCCATCCTGCGTATTCTCTATTGCGTTTACGACGTAAAACCGCCGTTCAGCTCCCAGCTCATGTATCCGACTGCAGCAACCTCTGATGGGACTCGCTCCATCCAAACCTGGCCTCCTGCTCTCTGGAGCTCTAAAACTTCCAGAGAGTTCACCGAGCGTTCTAGCTCACGTGTCCGACGGCAGCAACCTCTGATCAGACACGATCCGTCCAAACCAGTTGGACCAGCTTGGTCCATCTGCCGTATTCCGACGTAAAACCGCCACCTAGGTCCAGAGTTTACTAAGGTCTGTCCCTGTATTTTTCCACTGCTTCCATCAAGCTCCGATGTTTCTACCGTCAAACCAGAAGTAAAACCGGAACTCGGCTTTTCAAAAAAATATATATATATACAGGGAACCCCCGACCTACGAACGAGTTCGGGACCTAAGAACGGTTCGCAGGTCGATCTGTTCGCAGGTCAGACCTTCCGTACCCTCGTCACTCGGGGATGTCCTGTATTTTTTTTTTTGTGGTACCAAGTACTGTACAGTACGTACTTCGCCTATCCTAACACACCTAACACAGTGTAATTAATTAATACAGTACAGTAATAAAAATATAAATTAAATAAAAATATAATTTCTTACTTGGAGGTGGTCAAAGCCGCTGCTGCGTCCCGTGTTAGCTCCCTTGTTAGCTTCTGGAGCTAGCCAGGCCGGAGGTGTTCTCGCGGCGGCCTGGCACCATCGGCGATAAATCTGCAGCTGCCTGAGACATCCACAAAGTTCACAGAGACGTTTCCAGCTCGTAATTAATCCATATGAAGCGATCCTGGTCACCAGTCTTCCAAACCTGGCTGCCTGCAGCCGTAACTATGACCTAAGATGGCGTCCGGTGTTCTGCTTTAACTAGTAACCCTGTAAACTGGAGAGTTTCAAAGCAGCCGTGACTGACCTAAGATGGCCTCCGGTGTTCTGCCTTAATTTGTGACCGTGAAAACTTGAGACCTTCTTCCTGTTATGACCGGAAGTTGCACAATTATTGCGCAATCATGACAAAAATGATCAGAAATGATCATTTTTATCATAATTATTATTTATAAAGCCTTTAAAACAACCACAGCTGCAACAAAGTGCTGTACACATGAAATTAAGAACATTAAAACACAAATTTTTTTTTTTTTTTTTAATACAGTAATGTCATATTTTTATTAAATATGATACGTTCGTAGGTCCGGGCCGCCGTAGGTCGATGGAGTCGTAGGTAGGGGGTTACCTGTATATATAATTTTTTTAAATGGAGAACGTCATAACTCGAGACCGTCGTAAGTCGAGGACTACCTGTATAATGATTATTAATTAGCCTTTATCTGTCATGAAAGCATGTGTGACCACAACAGATGGGTCAATGTGAATCAGTAGGCTTTGTCAGAGAGGTACAGCCCTGCTGACACCTTTGACCCGGTCTGAAAGAACATTTCAAGTACAAAAGCAAATTAAGGTTGGACAAAATCAGCATAATATTCCTACAAGCTAAGCTGACTTAGCAGATTGTAAGAAGCAAGGGCAGTCTAGGTTACTTCTTGTTGTCCCCGTCACAGAGTGAAGAGGAGACCCTGGAACTACCCACCGTCTGTCCATGTCGTGAGCGTGATAACTTGAAAAACAAGTGGTACCTACTTCCATTTTGGTGTGAGCCTTCATCTCAGCAGATTAAAGGTTCTTTTCAAAAACTAGGTTGCCATGTCACAATCCAAGATGATGGCCACTGCCATGTAAACGTGTAAACCGACTGCCCCTTTGAGGAAACAATGGTTCCATGTTTTTATGTTGCTTAAAAGTATGGTTTCCTCAAAATAATTGGGGTGGCTGAAGATTAAATGGCAAGCCCACCTTTAGCCATCCCCTGGCACCACCATAGCCCATTCCCTGTTCGATTCAGTCCAGAAATACACTTATCTTAAAAACTAGAACACATTCACTGTTCAAATCCCTCAGCGACGGGGGACGTTAGTGCACCGCTTTGCAACAGTTTTGCTCCATGGGGTCCACTATCTGGAAAGAGACAACTTCATAAGCTTCACTGTTTAGTGCAGTTGACTGTCAGTAAAGTACAGTACAGAGGCTGTCTGGTGCTGGTTTAATTTTAAAGGGATGGTTAGATGACCGATAATTAATTTACTTTAATTATCATTGTTCACATTGGAAGTCATTAGTTTTGGTTCATTTACTTTGTAAAGCAAATTTGACAGAGGAATATCAAAAGCATTAAGGAAGCAAAACACTTGCAACACATTTTCATTGCAATGCCTTTTGAGGTTTTATGTGGGACTTTCTGTAAGTGACACATCTTTAGCTGCCTGTTAAGTGACAGCGATCAGCTCTCCAGAAACTAATGTATGCGTCTGAATTTAATGCTATAACTGTCAAAACAATGTTGGCCATACCAAGACACTGTATCTGAAATGCCTGACTTTTATAAATGACTAAATAAGACAAGAATAATCTTGTTTCTTCATTGGCTCAGCCTAAAAAATAGTTAATATAGAGAACAAGCAGCACTGTTGCCTCATCCTGGGTCTTATGTTCTGTGGGTTTTATCCGGGCACTCCAGTGAGTGACCATAGTTTTATCCATAGGCGCCCAAAATACAAGTAGCCTACGAGTAGTGTAGCGAACAGGTCAGAAAAATAAACTTTTATGAAGCTGATTTACAGATATGTGGAACATGTAAACCTTTGTTCCACAAAAAAACAGGAAATGAATGCTGCTACTTGTCCTTTCGCTCTTGGTGTCCTCCTGGCTGGTTTCAGAGGAAATAATGACACTGACGATACTGCAAGGTAAGGTGCAGCGAGGTCCAACTAAATGTTGCTCCCTGAGGAGCTCCATGCCTCTCTGTAACAAGCATAAACAATGACAAATTTCCAAAGGTATGATGAAAACTATGAAACACAACATGCATATCAAACCAACATTAATTTGGGGTATTCTTTGAAGCTTGTAGAGACATTTATTTGATTTGATTTGATTTACAAAGTAAGCAGGTGGAAGATTAGTTAAATGATGCTCAGGTCCTTGCACTGTATTGTCAGTCTATCCTTCCATTAGGAATGTTGTTAAACCTTAAGAACCAGTTGCAGAAAGAAATCTCCTTTCAGAAGTATGAGATACATTTTTTTAATTTACAGCAATGATCTGGCTTTTTTAATTGATTCATTAATATTTAAGCAGCATTTATAAAGATGCCTTTGGAGCTCAGTGATGAAGCATAAAGAGAACAAAACCTTCTGTCATTCAAGTGGAACTTGGTACAAAGGTTAATGTACACAGAGCAAAGGACTAAAGAGAGATGTTCAATTTTTTTGTCCTTTTTTGTCTCTGCTGGACCAGACACACACCCTCAGTCAGTCAACAATAATTATAGAATCCTATGAGCTGTAAGGAGAGCCTCATGTGTTTGAGCATCAGACTCCACTAATAGCTGCCTCCAGCGCCACAGCCAGCCAGGTAAAGGTTAGACAAAAATAGACCTGGTAGGATACAAGCCATTATGAGTTTATTGATGAAAATAATACTTTTGTGTTGTGATAGTCTGCCAATTTATAAATAACATAATTAGTCAGCTGAGCAGCATGTCACAGCTGTCTAGTTCTCATTTTGTTATCATAGTTATTGTTTTTAATGTGTGCATCCTGAGAGTTTCTATTTTTATGTCTGCTGCTGAAACAGTGGAATTTCTCCACCGAGGGACAACAATGGATTGTTTCATTGTTTTATAATCTATGTTTGAAATTTTAAATATTTTGAAAATATTTCAAAAGGGGGTTTATTGGTGAAGAAAGCCAATGTATTTGTCCATTTGTCCTTATTCAGATCCTTCCTTACCACAGACAAATGTGAAATATCATTTTTTTTTAGTGCATCAAGGCTGCATCCTGCCCTCTAGTGGACAAATGGATACCCTACAGCTTGTCTAATCACTGGTACTGTTCCCTTTTCTGTTTTATTATGTGTGTTTTTTTAGATTAGTGTCTTTTCATCAGTGAATGAGTAGGAATGTTGTTGCACAACCTTGTAATTAATGCAAAAACAGTTTTTCTTTCCCGTTTTCGTCCAAGTATAGCTTCTCAACAGAGGTGGATCATCTTCTGTCCCAACAAATGGATGATTACAAGAGAAACAGGGCTTTAATTTGACTATACAGCCATACAATGACTAGGCTTATCTAAAAGAGAAAAGACTGAAAATGAACATCAGTCACACACAACGCAAACCTGAGAGAAATGATTACAGTACAGCATATATTAATATCAATAATTATAGGCCAATATCCTTATTACCACAGTTCTCAAAAATTCTAGAAAAACTATTTGTGACCAGATTGGATCAATTTATTGATAAACAAAATATTTTAAGTAGCAGTCAGTATGGGTTTAGAGAAAAAAACTCTACGTCAATGGCTCTCATGGATTTAATGGAACAAATAACTAATGCTGTCGATCATAAACAGTACTGTGTTAGTGTTTTTGTTGATCTAAAAAAAGCATTTGATACCATTGACCACACCATTCTCCTTGAAAAACTAAATAAATATGGTATTAGAGGACCAGCATTACAGTGGGTATCTAGCTATTTGAAGGACAGGAAACAGTTTGTGCAAATAAATGATGTTAGATCTGACCTCCGTGATATCACTTGTGGAGTTCCTCAGGGTTCTGTGCTTGGACCAAAGTTATTTATTTTATATGTGAATGACTTGGTAAATGTGTCAGGACTACTTAAATGTGTTCTTTTTGCCGATGACACCACATTTTTCTGTTCGGGTAATGACATAAAACAGATTTTGGATATGATGAAAACAGAATTTATAAAAATACAAACTTGGTTTAAATTAAACAAATTATCTTTGAATTTAGATAAAACTAATTACATGATATTCAGTAACAAAAAGAGAATTGTTGATGACGATCCATTTGAAATTGAAGATGTTGTGATCTGTAAAGTGAGTGAAGTGAAGTTTCTGGGTGTTATCATTGATGACAAACTGACATGGAAACATCATGTAAATTCCATTTTTAAAAAATAGCTAGATCAATTGCAGTACTGTATAAAGTCAGGGATTTTTTAATTGATAAAGCTTTACATATGTTGTATAACACAATCATTGCTCCACATTTAATCTATTGTATTGAGGTTTGGGGAAAAGCGTGCAAAACTATTACAAAGCCTGTTTTTATTTTACAAAAGAGAGCTGTAAGAGTAATCACCAGAAAACATTTCAGTCACCCATCAAACACTTTGTTTCTTCAGCTAAACTTATTGAAATTCCAGGAATTGGTAGAATATAGTATTTTATCAGTTATGTATAGGGCTCATAATAACACATTACCTTTAAATATCCAAAGAAATTTTATAAAAAGACAAAGTTATTACAATCTCAAAGGGACAGAGATATTCATCAAACCACAATTCAGAACCAGCTTAAAGGGACGGTCTACCTCAATTCAGGGAGTTCGATTGTGGAATGCTCTGGAGAGTGATGTTAAAAATGAAAAATCAATGTATACATTTAAGAAAAAGGTCAAAAAGGACTTGCTCAAAAACTATATATGATGTAACTTTGCGTGTTTGTGTATTACACTTATGTTGTACTTATGATGTAGCTTAGTGCGTTTGTGTATTACAGTTAGAAAAATTAAGTAGAGTTATTCATTTTGTGAAGCAGTTTGTGTATTACAGTTAGGAAAATTAAGTAGAATTATTCATTTTGTGAACATCTTGATGTTGTGCCATCTTTTAGTTTGTGTATTACAGTTAGAAAAATTAAGTAGAATTATTCATTTTATGATCTAGTTTGTGTATTACAGTTAGGAAAATTAAGTAGAGAAAAAAAAGTGTGATGTAGTTTGTGTATTAGTTAGAAAAATTAAGTAGAATTATTCATTTTGTGATGTAGTTTGTGTATCACAGTTAGAAAAATTAAGTAGAATTATGGGTGATGTAGTTTGTGTATTACAGTTAGAAAAATTAAGTAGAATTATTCATTTTGTGATCTAGTTTATGTATTACAGTTAGGAAAATTAAGTAGAATTATTCATTTTGTGATGTAGTTTGTGTATTACAGTTAGAAAAATAAGTAGAATTATTCATTCTGTGATGTTGCTTGAAGGTTATCATTGGTTGAACAAACTGTGAAATAAGGGGCAGATATAATAAGATTTCATCTTCTTTCTGCTCCCTTCATTTTATCCTACTTGTATTCTTGTATCTGATGAAACTGTCTTGTATTGTTCTTTTAAAATGAATGAATAAACATCAATCAATCAATCAATATATTGTGACGGAGAGTTATAATTTAACCAGTCTGCCAAAAATAATTTGATTATCAGAGTCAGAGTCAGAGAGTCTTTATTGTCCTTTGCACCGCATGTGGTACATGTGATGAAAACGAGATTATGTACACAGGGTCCCAGTTACATCCTACATTAAAAAGTGATCAAGTTTATCAAGTTTTTCTCACGCAGTTGCATCTATTGGTGACAAACTGTAGCTAGTGTTTACAAGAATAAATACTATTCTTGTCAATAAACTAAACAGGTATGGTATTAGAGGGTGAGCTCTGCAGTGGATACAAAGTTATTTGACGGACAGAAAGCAATTTGTGTATGTTGACGATACAAAATCTGATTTCTGTCCAATTACATGTGGAGTCCCGCAGGGCTCGATACTCGGACCAAAGTTGTTTATTTTATATGTAAATGATTTAGTGAAGGTGTCTGAACTGCTAAATTGTATATTGTTTGCTGATGATACTACCTTCTTTTATTTTGGTAGTGACCTTGAACAAATGACTGCGTTGATAACAATGGAATTTGCAAAAATACAAACCTGGTTTAAATTAAACAAGCTATCACTGAATCTTGGAAAAACCAATTGCATGCTATTTAGTAATACAAAAAAGAATATGGATTTTTTTCTAAAAATTGATGGTGTGGAAGTCAAGAGAGTTAATGAAGTGAAGTTTTTGGGTGTGATAATTTTTTTTTTTTTTTCTCTTTAGATGGCCTCCCTTCACACCTTATAGCCATCCTCTCACTCCAATATGTATTTTTTTTTAATAGAGAGAAAGAAAGAAAAGAGAAAGTGAGACAACAAAACAACAATTATCCACAAAAAGAGCACAAGGCAAACACACCAAACCTCCGTCCACAATCCTGCAAAGCACATGACAGAACACAGCAACGAAACATACAAGCATAAAGACTGATAATATTCATGACCTTGCATTAGATTTCTATATATAAACATACCCATACCTACAAATATATATACAGTATACATACATATATATTTATATTCATTTATATACCCATCTACATATATCTACATATACATCCCTACATCCATTTGTGTGTGGTTGTGAGCATGCATAAGTGAATAAGGTTACTCCAATAGAACATTTAGTAGCGAATGTGAAGCATCAGAGATCTGTCCCCCCAAAGCCCGGTTTGGGTGTGATAATTGATGACAAACTGTCATGGAAACAACACATCACTTTGGTAAAAATTAAGTTAGCCAGATCTACTGCGGTCCTGTATGAAGTTAAAGATTTTTTGAATGAGACAGCTTTGCATTTGTTATATAATACCATTTTTGTTCCACATTTAATTTATTGTGTTGAAGTTTGGGGAAAGGCATTTAAAACTATAACAAAGCCTATTTTTATTTTACAAAAAAGAGCTGTGAGAATTATTTAAGGAAAACCTTATTGTCATCCATCTAATACTGTACATTATTTAACCAACTTAAGTTATTGAAATGTTATGATTTGGTGGATTATAATATTTCATTAGTTATGTATAAAGCTCAACACAACTTACTGCCTCCAAACGTTCAAAAGTTTTTTGTCAAAAGAAGGTCTTGTTATAGTCTTAAGGGAACTGAGATTTTTGCAAAACCTCAGTACAGTATAGGACCAGTTTGAAAGGTCGGACTGTTTCGATACAGGGAATTGATTTATGGAACAATTTAGAAAACGATGTTAAATATGCTAAGTCTATGCTTGTGTTTAAAAAAATGATTAAATAAAAATAAAAAAAATACCAAAATCTTTAGTTAAATCGATTCTATCAGTAATTATTTAGTCAAAAAATGAAGTTTTTTTGTTCAATTACTAGAAAAACATTGCATTAGTTAATTGTTTGGATTGAGTTTGCTTTTGTGTTTTATTTGTTTTTTGAAAAAAAAAAAGGGGCAGATACTATAAGATTATTTCTTCTCTCTGCCTCCTTTCATTTTATGTCTTTTATATTGTACACTGTATGTTTAAACGTTGTTTTTTATTGATGTAAAATGAATAAATAAATAAAATTTAAAAATTAAAAAGAAAGAAGGTTTCCAAAATGTCTCAAAGGTTCTCATTTTCTTCACATAAACAGAGCCTTGCTCTCATGGTGCTGCAAGTGTGAACAGTTTTTGGAAAACAGTTCCATGTTTTTACTCAAACTAGACAGAGTTGCCACAAGTGTCTGGAAACCTTCTCCGTTCAGTTTGAGTGTCAGTGTGAGGAAAGCAGCTCTGGGAGGGTTTGACACACTATAGCCGTTTTTGCATTGGCCAGCCCTCCCCGGCTCTCCCCGGCTCTGCTTCTAACCCGGGTTCGGCGTGTTCGCATTTTCCTTTTCCGCCCGGGATCCGCCCTTGTTTTGGAACCATCTCCACCGTGGTTCTGATCGGGCCGGCCCCACGGACCCAGTTTGACATCATGTACTGCTCACATTTGATTCGTTGTTTGCAGCAGGGGCGGGACTCATTCAAACAACAACCTCAGCGCGCGAGCTGATTTCATTAATATTTAACTACAGAAACCCCTAAAATAATTGTTAGCTGAAAAAATGTTTGTTAGCTGAATATATATACAGTATTAGGTTTCTGAGTTAAATTTTTGTTAATGACTGATTACAATTCAGCTTATGTTAGGACGTAAATAACACGAAGCGCGCACCCATAGCCTACAGAGCATTTCCGCCTTTCTATAAAGTTCTATAAAATATAACTAATATTCTCTAACTCTTGCGCGTAGCCAGGGTTTTAAAATATAACTGATAATCTCTAAATCCTGCGCGTGCCAGAATTTTACAAGCGGCAAATCCTTCATAGGAAAGGTTGACTCCAAAAAAACTAATAAGCCGCCGTGGCATAAAGGGATAAGCTCTTGGTTTTAAGCTCACATTTTATCTTGACCCGTAGGCTACGAGTTCGAATCTGACGTCGAATCGAATGGGTCAAGTTATTTTATGTTTTTCTTTTATTGGAGAAAATAAAAAGAAGTAGTTACTAAAAAGAAAGACAAACATAAAATAACTTGACCCAGCTGAGATTCTAACACTTTAACACATTTTAAAAGAGCATAATGTATATAAAAAATTAATTTCTTAATTTGAGCGGCAGCTTCTGTCGTCTATTTGCCTCCGCTCCGCTGCGTGAGCTCCGCTGCGTTACGTCCGAGCTTCGCAGCTTTCTGTAGCACCACGCAGTCCAAACCCTTTACAGGAAGGACTGTTAGTATCCTAACTTCATACATTTGGAGACAGAAAAAGTTTTAATAACTTACCAAAAGCCGTCTGCGTGCGTCGCCTTTAGCTGCACCTGTTTGCCTAGCCCCTCCGAATCCGCAGCTAGTCCGCAGCTACGGGCAGTCCGGTTTAGCTGCACCTCCAAAAAGGCTGTCGGCTTTGTTATTCCAAGTTAGCTGGGTGTCCCCCGATATCTTCTGCTTCCAGTCCGACATTGAGGCAGGCTCCAGGAACCTCTGATCGCATAAAGCTGCTGGCTGTCTGCTGCAGCTCCAGTGGGGGTCCGCTTTAGCATGTTAGCCTTAGCTCATACCATGAGCTATGGTCTCGCGTGGTGCTGTGGGAGCGATCGCGGCTGCTGCTCCAGACCTGAGACGTTCACAGAGTTCAGTGAGTGTTTCCAGCTAATTTAACCGTATGAGGCAACCTCTGATGGGACACACGTTCCTCCAAAGCCAGCTGGCAGCTGCCGATACTGGCGGACCTCACTTGACCTTCCTAAAATGGCTGACACGGAGGCGGAAGTTGCGCAGATACGCTTAAAATTGTGTAAAACATAAAAATAATAATTGTACTTTATTTATAAAGCCATTTAAAACAACCACAGCTGCAAAAAAGTGCTGTACACATGAAATTAAGAACATTTAAACACAATTTTTTTTTCATATTTGTATTAAATATGATAATCTCGTAAATCCGGAACCTCGTAAGTAAGAGCGCTCGTAAATCGGGGACCACCTGTAACTTTGTGTGTTCGTCAGATTTATAGGTTTTGTCATGGCCCATCCCCTCATGATCAGACCAACGTGTGATTGGTAGACGCGGATCTACCATGTAGGCAAATGAGGCCGTTGCCTGGGGCCCCCAATCAGCAGGGGGCCCCGCCCCAGCCAGTCACCTACATCCCTAACATTGCTCCTGCTTGTTAATGTACATTTAACATAAAAATAATTATAGTTACGATGAAAACTATCACTAAAAACGCAACACAAAAACCGGTCGATTTCTTTATCCCCCTACTAAAAATGGACTATTCCATCTTGACATCTTCCAGGTCAGAGGTGAACTTGGGGGCTCCGCTCCGCCATTATTAACTGACTTTGACTTTTTATTAAATCTGTTGACTGCCTATAGAACTTTGGAATTGGTTTAATTTATTTTGGGTTGCGCAACAAAAAAGAAATTACCATTTGTTTTTTGAAACAATATTGAAGTAAATTAAGCTTAATTGACTCTTATATGAATTAAACTTGGATACAACTTGGAAGTGCACTTTAAAACTTGATCTGTAACTTTAATTTGATCTGTACTGTTGATGTGGTCTTTGAATTGAAGTTATAATAATAATAATAATAAACTTTATTTGTATAGCACCTTCCTACAATGCCTTGCATTGACCAAGGTGCTTAACAGGACATTTGAATGATTCTTGAAAAATACCTGCTGGAATTATTTTATTTGTTTTTGTGAATGTTTAACTATGTGAATGTTTAACTATTTTTGATAACAGTTTAGTCCTGTGTATATAGTAATGCTAATTTTTGTTTTGTTTATGACCTTGTTTAGGTCAGGTTTTTTTCACCCCCTGTTCCCACCCAGGATGGCAAGCTACCGGATCACCGCAGCTGTGCGGTAGGACTTAAATTGCACCAAACTATTTGTTTTTTTCTGGACATATTACCCTGGATCATGAACTACAAACTACCAGATTATTGATTGATGGACCTTTAATCATCCGGGATTCAAGAACTGATTTAAAATAGAAAAAAAAAAAGAACTCTTGGGTGTAATCAGGGTCTGTTTTGTTGTGTGTATTTTGTCTATTGGTTATACTCAAAGAAAATGATTATTATTACAAACAATATTATTATAAATACCTTCCTAAGTCTATACAATACAAACAACTTAAAGACCGTGTAAAGTGAATTTCAACATTTTCTTCAATAAACATTATAAATGTCGTAATTGTAATCTTGTAAATGAGTAAAAAGTCTCAAAATTGTAGCTCAATTAATTTTGGAGTTATAGATCAAACTGTGTATAAACACATTTCTCTTTCAGGATTTTTTAGGCGTGGTTTAAATGTGACCGCGTTTCGTCACGCGGTCACAAGCCCCACCCCCTGCAGCTCCAGCCGTTATAAATGCGTTCTTCGGTGGAGCCGTTCACTCGCTACCGACCGTCTCCCTCCAGTACTGGCGTGCTGCTGGAGCGACCACATGCCACCTGCACCTCCGCGCACCTCCGCCCCCCCCCCGCGCGCGCGCGCGTGTGTGTGGCGATCAGACCCCGCATGCATGTGACCGGGTCGCGCGCGCGCGTGTGTGTGTGTGTGGCGATCAGACCCCGCATGCGATGTGACCGGGTCGCGCGCGCGCGGTGTGTGTGTGTGGCGATCAGACCCCGCATGCGATGTGACCGGGTCGCGCGCGCGCCCGCGTGTGTGTGTGTGGCGATCAGACCCCGCATGCGATGTGACCGGTTCGGACCGCGAGTCCGCGTGTGTGTGTGTGTGTGTGTGGCGATCAGACCCCGCATGCGATGTGACCGGTTCGGACCGCGAGTCCGCTCATCTTCTAAAATAGCGCTGATTATAACAGCGGAGTTATGTGTCCTCAACTTTAAAAACATAACCAGAGTTGTTAGTGCACTAAAAACAGCGTAACTCTTGGAAAAAGGAGCTGCTGGAAGCCAGAACTCAGATAAAAACAGAGCAGGTGATCTCTGCTTCCCCCGTATGCCTCCCCACACAGCTCAGCTCTGAAGGGGGCTGGACATGGCGCAGTACTGCGCTGAAATCACGCCCACGTGCGACACGCCCCCAGCGTTCTAGAGCAAGTCAAAATCATGTTTTTTCATGATTTTTGAGACTTAATTTTATAAGGAAATCAATGTTTTTAATCAGTCAGATTTATATGGGTGATTAATAACACATATTTATGCCGTGTGACAAAATAAAAACACAAATTTAATTTCACTTTACACGGTCTTTAAAACTTGCTTCTTGTCTGATGGTGTTTTATTCACACAACAGGCTCCTCAGCTGAACCTTTTCTGACTGCCTATTTACCATATCTGGCCGTGGTCAGGCGCCTAGCCTTAATGAGCGTTACACATCACCCAAAAATCCAGGAAGTGCTCAGTATGCTTGAGCGGGAAGACAGAGGAGATGGAAAACAGATGAAGCCAACGCGAAGATACGAAAGCGGAGCGGAAAAACGTAAAAAGACTTTAAAGGATAGTTGTACCTTATTAAAGTAGAGAAAAAACGGTTGTTTTTATTGTCTAGTTCCCAGTATTAGAGTATTAACATGAAAATCTTTGACCTTCAGGGCAGGGCCTAATGGTACATTTAGGCTGACTTGGGGGAGGGCCCCTTTACAAAGGTTTGCCTGGGGCCCCAAAATGTCTAAGTCTGCCACTGGTGATTGGTTATCTAAACCTTCCTGATGTTGATTGACACCGTGTGCCAGCCACTCAGCAACAGATCCTGTCGTCTCTATGGTTATCCCGAAGGCAAGACTACTTGTGCATTCCTTAACTGATAACGATGAATTTTGGAGTTAAAATGGACTCTCATCTTACATTTGAAAAATCACATTAAGCTTCTGTTTAAAACCTGCTTCTTCCATCTTCGAAACATCTCCAGACTTCGCCCATCTCTGACTTTTTCTGATGCTGAGAAACTCGTCCATGCTTTTGTCTCCTCCAGGCCTCGACTACTGCAACTCCCTGTTTATGGAGAGAGTGGACAGCACCAAGTTCCTGGGAGTGCACGTCTCAGAGGACCTGTCCTGGAGCAGGAACACTGCAGCACTGGTCAAGAAGGCTCACCAGCGCCTCTACTTTCTCTGCAAGCTGAAAAGGGCTGGAGCTTCAACCCCCATCATGTGCACCTTCTACAGAGGTGCCATAGAAAGTGTCCTGACCAGCTGCATCACTGTGTGGTTTGGTGCATGTACTGCATCCTGCCGCAAGAGCCTCCAGCGCATCGTGAGAGCAGCTGAGAAGATCGTCGGCACCTCCTTGCCCTCACTGCAGGACTTACACAGCAAACGCCTCACTCGGAAAGCCCACTGCATGGCAGGTGATCCCACACACCCACTACACAGCCGCTTTAGACTGCTGCCATCAGGGAGGAGACTGAGGAGTCTCCAGGCTCGAACCAGCAGACTGAGAGACAGCTCTGTTCATCAGGCAGTCAGGATGCTAAACTCTGCCTGCTCTGCCTCCCCTCCCACTTGTACTGCCTTAATCACAAAAAACTTTCACACATTACCACACAACACAAAGATTTTAACACTGGACTCTGTGTCATCAAAACGGGTTATTCACTCAACTCACGGTCATGTGCTCATTCAGTTTGCACTACTTCTTATATTTGCACTAATGTTTGTATTACATTACTGCCTATAGTCATACTACTGTTTACATTCACTGTTTACATTTATTACTACTGTTTTCATTCAATACTACTGTTTACATTTATTACTA
>JBBPBX010022819.1:0-41063 GCA_038048925.1 Garcialebias charrua | reverse complement strand
ATATATATATATATATATATATCCCAAGGGTATGTGCTGAGCCCTCTTCTGTTCACTCTGCTCACATATGATTGCACAGCCACACATCCAGGCTGTCATATTGTTAATTTTGCAGATGATACAGCGGTGGTAAGATGCATCACAAACAATGATAAGTCCAGCTACAGACAGGAGGTGGAACATCTGGAGAGCTGGTGCAAAGAGAATAATCTTCACATGAATGTGAAGAAGACAAAGGAGATGATTGTGGACTTCAGAAGGAACAAACACACCCATGCCCCACTGAACATAGGTGGATCTGCGGTGGAGGTGGTCTCCAGCTACAAATACTTGGGTGTACACTTGAATGATAACCTCAGTTGGAGCAACAACACCACCAGCCTGATCAAGAAAGGTCATCAGAGACTCTACTTCCTCAGACGGCTGAGACGAGCTGGTCTGAGCAGCCTAGTTCTCACCTCCTTCTACAGGTGTGCAGTGGAGAGCATCCTGTGCTCCAGCATCAATGTGTGGCATTGAGGCTGCACAGTTGCAGAGAGGAAAGCTGTGCAGAGAGTGGTGAAGGCTGCACAGAAGTCTGTTGGAGTCAGTCTCCCCACCATCACAGACATTTACACCTCCAGATGCAGAAAAAGAGCCACCTGCATCATGAAAGACCTCACTCACCCAGCACACTCACTCTTTGCCCCACTCCCCTCAGGACGGAGGTTGAGGAGCATCAAATGTAGAACCACTAGACTGAGGAACAGCTTCTACCCTGAGGCTGTTAGACTCATGAATAAATAAATAATAAGAATAATCACTGCAAAATATCACATCATGCTGATGCTGATCTGTTTTCTTGTTGCTATGTTCATTTGTGACCATCTGCTCATACAGACTCATGTTCGTGCTGCTGTTTATTGTTCATCTGTGACCATCTGCTCATGTTCGTGCTGCTGTTTATAATGATGTTTTTCTACTACATTAGGGCTTAGTGTATTACTAGCTGATGTCTCTCTTAGTTAATCCTAGATGTTATTATTGTTTTTCTCTTGCATTTGTTGTTGGATGTAACTGGGACCCTGTGTACATAATCTCGTTTTCAACACATGTACTACATGCGGTGCAAATGACAATAAATTCTCTCTGACTCTGACTCTGACTCTGACTGTTTATAATGATGTTTTTCCACTACATTAGAGCTTAAGGTATTACTAGTTGATGTTTTTCTTAGTTAATTCTAGATGTTATTACTGTTTTTCTCTTGCATTTGTTGTTGGATGTAACTGGGACCCCGTGTACATAATCTCGTTTTCATCACATGTACCACATGCGGTGCAAATGACAATAAAGACTCTCTGACTCTGACTCTGACTCTCTGATATACATACCAATGGACGTGATAATGCTAATTCAATCTCGCAAGTCGGGGACCACCTGTACAATCCCGCCACCTTCAGATAAAAGTGGCCAACACAGGTAGTTCTTGACTTGCGGCGGCTTCAACTTACGGCGTTTCAGCTATACGAACCGGCGTAGAAATGGAACTTGTTCGTAAGTTGGGGATCACCTGTACAATCCCCCTTCAGATAAAAGTGACCAATGCAATCCCGCCTTGACCGTGGAATAGGTGACAGGTGACAGGACTTGCAGTCTCCCCTAGCAACTTCATCTGCCATAGCAACTGATTCTGTAGTCTGTGATGTAAATGGCCTCATATACATACCAATGGACGTGATAATGCTCCTTCAAACTGTCATTTTACAGTCTCCCATGGGAGCTATAGGTAAAATATGTACAAGTACATATGTTTGGTAGTCCTAGTGTTAATTTTCTCAAAAATCGACAGTGAGCCTTATAATCCGGTGCGCCTTTTGTATGAATTCTAGTTGTGCCGACTGACCTCAAACCAATTTTATATGGTACACGGCGCCTTGTAATCCGAAAAGTGCGGTAGTTGAGTTTTATTGCTTTAAATACAGTTTTTTACAATGTAGTTTACATTTAAAATGCTTTTCATCAACTTCGAGTTCCTGACAGCAGGTTTTGAAATACATGTTGTATCATCACATAGACCCATCGTCGCTACCACAGAACTTTATCTGAGTCGGATGACAACAGTATAGGGTAAACAAAGAAAAATAAATGTGTGTAACTTCCATCCTCACCTCATTCATAATCATTCTGTAATTGTATAACCCAACTCTCACTTCCTTCATGTTCCCTTTTCCCCACATCAGCTGGTTAACAATTTTCAAAAAATCCATCTAATTCAGCTCCTCCTCATCTTCTTTGTTCCCCCTCACTAGAGGAAGATGGTAGCTCCTCCACGAGTTTCTGCAAACTTAAATTCACAAAGTCCCATCAACGAAGGGGTGATTATTTGCATGGAGGCGTAGAAGCTCGCTGCTTTATCTTTGCTGTGCCAAGCACGAAGATTTGCACGGTTGATTAACGAGCTGTTGCTGTTTTTATGCCCACTACTTTAAGCAAACCATAAAATACAGAACGATAAAAAGTGATTTTTGGATCAGAAACACCATCTACCTCCAATTCCTCGACTTTGCCATCCAGCCAACGCTTTTCGCCCCAGTCGCTCTGTAAATCTGCTTTCGTTTTCTCGTGCGAGAAGCGCCTTGAGCTCAAACCCCACGTTCGCCATGATGAGTTCTAATTCAAGTCTCTGTTTTATCTTTGATGGTTGCTTCTGCTCAGCTGACAGAGGAGAAGTGGAGCTTCTTCCATTCGTTTCGCGCTCACGTGTACAGACCTTCCTGCGTGGCCACCGAGGTGGTGCGCCTCAGCGCTCTGCTGCAGAAGAAGATCGGTCAGTCGATCCTGGGAAAGGTGAGCCGACGCAACAGTCAGTCAGCGGAGTTAAACCCTGCGTGGGTTTCACGAGCTGTTTTCCGTTCAGGTCCACCTGGCCATGGTCCGCTACCACGAGGCGGGTCGTTTCTGTGAGAGGGACGAGCAGTGGGATCAGGACTCTGCCATGTTCCACCTGGAGAGAGCTGCCCTGTGTGGAGAGCTGGAGGCCATCGTGGCGTTGGGGAAGTGTTACCTGCAGCTGCCTCATCACATCCTGCCCGACATGGAGGTGGAGGTAACCTGCGTCGTCTGATCTTTACACATTCGGGTTTGGTCTGTTTTTTGTTTCTGACCCGTTTGTGTCGTTGGCAGGACAACGCGGGAAACAGGATGAAAGGTTTTAAGTACCTCCTGCAGGCTGCTGAGGCTGGAGACAGATCTTCAATGATCGTTGTCGCCCGAGCCTTCGATACAGGAGTCAATCTGTCAGCTGACAGGTGGGCGAAGGTTCATTTAGAGCCAAAAGTACACCAAGCTGAATCCTGTTGATGCTTCAAACTTTAACATTTTTCTGCAAAAAAAAAAGCAGCACGACTGACAGAAACTCAGTTGTTGATTATAAATATCATAACAAAAGCTAAAGATGGCAAAACAGGAGGTAAAAGCTAAAACCAGCAAAACTGTAGCTGAAAGCTAAAACTAGCAAAACAGCAGCATAAAGCTACATCTAAATGGTAAATGGTAAATGGAGCTTATTTATATAGCGCTTTCTAGCCCCCTGTGAGGAGCCCCAAAGCGCTTTACAATACCAGCCATCCACCCATTCATTCAGACATTCATACACCGGTAGTAGTAGCCTGCCTTGCAAGGCGCCATCCAGACCTACCGGGAGCAACTCGGGGTAAAGTGTCTTGCCCAGGGACACAACGACACATGGTGGGCGGATGCGGGATTCGAACCTCCAACCTTCCGATCAGGGGTCGACTGCCATTACCACTACACCACGGCCGCCTCCATCTAGCATGAACAGTGGCTAAAATGTAAAATTAGCAAACAGCAGGTCAAAAGGTCAAACCAGAAAAACTGTGGCTGAAAGCTAATATTAGACAAACAGTAGGTGAAGGTTAAAACTAGTAAAAACATTAGCTAATACTTAAAAAAACAGATTCTAAAATGAAAGCTATAATAAGTAAAGTAGCAGCAAAAACCTAAAAATCAGTTTGAGGAAAACATTGAGTTAAAAAAGGTAGCTAAAAGCTAAGTCGGTTTAACTAAATTAGAGCACAAAGTTTTTCAAGACTTTGTTGAACTCTTAATAAATTTCTATGAACATTTTTTCAAGTAAAGTGGTTCTAGAAATATAAAAGTCACAAAAACTACGTCTCAGCCATAATGTCCTGAAGTAGCCGAATGTTTTATTGAATGAATAGATAGAATAGCTAAAATTGTGCTGCTGACGTTAAAGTCCAAAAATGTTCCATAAAATAAACTTAAACAGGAAAACATTAATAAGAACGCTGACTCGGCATTAACACAATTTAAAACTCACAGGTCAATCTCAGCAGAATTGAGTTTTAGCTGTTTTTGTCTCTGCTAAATGCTACTGCCAGAGTCTTAACTAGAGTTAGTAGGAGAGATCATCTCTCTCCAGTTTTAGCTTCTCTCCACTGGCTCCCTGCCAAGTCCAGAATTGAATTCAAAATCCTACTTCTAACCTACAAAGCCCTCAACAACCTAGTTCCATCTTATATACGAGATCTTATGAGCACTTCGCTTTCAGACTGCAGGTTTACTTGCGGTTTCTAGTTTCCAAAAGCAGAATGGGAGGAAGATTTCAGTTCTCAGGCTCCTCTCTTGTGGAACCAACTTCCAGTTTCTGTCCGTGAGGCTGACACATTGTCCAGTTTTAAGACTGGGATTAAGACGTTCCTTCTTGATGAATCCTATAGTTATACTGTAGTTGGCTTGTTATGTTGCTACAGGTTTAGAATACAATCGGTCTTTTGCAGACATGTGACATTTTGCACTCCCGGTCGCCATATTGTATGGATACCGGTTCATTTAAACAGAGGAAGTCCATGCCTTAGCTGCTACTTCGTAAGGATCAATGTTGCTAATTGAAGCTAACTTCACCATGTACAGTAACGTTCTCTGGCTTCAAGGTTGAGTTTCTCTCTATAAGGCATCTGCTCATTTTTATATTTAGTTTGCATTTTGCTGATGTTATTGTTCTGTATCGCACTGTGTTTAACATGGACTTCCTCTGTTTAAATGAACCGGTATGCACCCAACATGGCGACCGTAAGTGCAAAAAGACATTAGCCGTGACGTCACGTGCAAAAGACCGATAGGACAAATTGACCTCATTTCCTTAAATTAATTGTTAAAATTGAATCGTTTTTGTTTGATATTATTTCTACCTTAATGTGATTCTTGACCTGCCATTGTGTATCTGTTCCTCTCAAACCCAGCCGGTCGAAGCAGATGGCAGCTTGTCCCAAGCCTGATCTGCTAAAGGTTTCTTCCTCAAAGGGAGTTTTTACTTTCCACTGTTGCCTTCGTGCTTGCTCAAGATGAGAGTTCTGCGATGGAGTTAAATTCAAAGCAGTCTGTGTAGCAGCCTGAAAGAGGATAGTAAGAGTGAAAGATACTCGACACGTTGCTTTCATTCAGGCAGGTGCAGCGGGAATGAAGCAATGTCAAAGCTCCCCCTCCTTCAAGCCCCGCAGACATGACCAGTCGATCACAGACCATCAGAACTCAATGAGTCGATCACAGATAAATAACTCTAAACAGGAAAATCCTCAAGTTATTTTAACCAGAAAAATGTTTTTAAATGTTTTAACAATGAATTTGTATTTTATGTCACAACTGTTTTCATTGGCCTTTTATCTAAATTGATCCAATAAATTTCAGTGTATCACATCTGCTCTTCAAATAAATAATGTTAAATTATTATTTTTACATATGAATGTTTCTGTTCAGTGCCCTGAGACGACTTCTGTTGTGACTTGGCGCTGTATAAATACGGTAAATTGAATTGCTATGGTCTGTTAGCTGTGGCTGCCATCTTGAATCAGGTAAACGCCACAAGTTACCGTACTCTGTTCCAGTTGTACAACCAGTGGTTACTGATCATAACACCATGGATGTAAAGTGGCAGACTTGTGCTCAGAATTTTTAATTATTATTATTTTTTATTTAAATATTTAATTATTTTCTCTCTGTCCACAGAAAGCAGGACTGGGATGAAGCGGTGCACTGGTACGACAGCGCCCTCAACATGACGGACTACGATGAGGGCGGAGAGTTTGACGGCACGCAGGACGAGCCTCGCTACTTACTGCTGGCCAGAAAGGCCGAGATGTACAAGGAGGGCGGCCACAACCTCACCGCAGATCCACAGAAAGCAGGTTCGGCTCCGTCTGCTGAATAAAACTAATCGTAATATCAGAAACTATGCTTTTTATTCTCTGCCCGGCTAAAACATCTCTCCTTTTGATGCAGGCGATCTTTTTACAGAAGCTGCAGAAGCTGCCATGGCAGACATGAAAGGTCGCCTGGCCAACCAGTTCTACATGAAAGCCGAGGAGGCCTGGGCGCTGGTCGAGGAGTAACTCTGACGACATAATTCATCCCTCGGAGGCTGTGTTTGACAGAGTTGGGACCAAGTCACTGTGTTGCAAGTCCGAGTCAAGTCTAAATTGTTTGACCTCAAGTCCTAGTCAAGTCTCAAGTCAAGACGATCCAAGTCAAGTCAAGTCTCAAGTCAAGACAGGCAAAAGTCGAGTCAACTCTCGAGTCAGGAACTTTTAATTTCAAGTCATTTAGAGTCGTTCTCTCCCTCCCCCCTTTTTTAATCATTTGCAATTACAGGTATACATAAAATGTAAATAATAGAACATTTGTTCTTTTTAAAATCTGTATTTATCTCAAATGATAGAACATGTGCAGCTGAACACAACATATAAAAAACATTTTTAAATTGGACCTCTTTATTCCGCAGTTCTGTTAATCTTAACATTCAATGAAAAAGACGAAAATGCTGACACTTGGAAATGGGTTCTGTGCAACATGCGACTGTCACGCAGCCATTTGAAAAGTTATAACTGACAAAACAGTTCACTTAATGCACTGAGTGCAGTAAACAATATATTTACTGTATTGTCAATATAATTCCCCGACGTAGATGTCTTCAAATACACCAACCATCGTGGACCCGGTTCATCATTATGATGGGACAGAGACAAACTCTCTTCCCTGAGTTAAGATACAGAATCTGCTTTCTGTCCCGGAGCCCCGCTCACTATCCACCGGCTTCCTGAGCTAACACGGTGCACATTATTTGTGGAGGCATTTCAAGGACTGGAATTTTGGCAAATCATAGAATACAAGTGAAGGCTAAGCGGTATCACCAACGTAGCCTGGAGTACACATGCTAACACGAAGTTAGCTAAAGTAAACTATCTCAAAAACAAAAGTGCTACCTACCGATCTTTGTGAAGCTTCAAATGCCAGACAAAGTTGGACGTCGTGGAATCTCTATCCGATATTTTCTTATTGCATGTTTTACAAGTTGCAGTTCGTCATATATGTACCCAAAAGAAATTACTCGCGGAAGCATATTGGAGCGCTTATTTCGTCTTTAGTTCCCTCAGCCCTGTAGCCTTGCCTTGTTTTTTTTCAAATGTCTAAATCATTTTAATTAATCCGAGGCCCTGGTCTTGAGCCGGAAAAGGGTAGCATCTCCTCTCCAGGTCGTGGAGGAGGTCCTGCCCCAAGTGGAGGAGTTTAAAGCTCCACTGACATGATCTTTTAACTTTTCAAAAAATGGCACAACATATATAAATATTAAGATAGACCTCTGACCGTTTTTGCTAAAATAATGTTAAATGAATGAAAATTCCTCTCAAAATAGTTTAAAATTAGCGCCGTTTTTTTACACCGTAAATCCGGATTTTCCGGTCACGTGACTGTGACGTCAGATAAAGGAATTGTGTCCGCCTGTTGTTGTTGTCAGCGGGTGGCTTTGCAACTGGGATTCATTGTCTTCAAGAACGGCTTTTTCTTTTCCTGTAACACTTGAAAATGCCGTCAGTTTGTGTCGCATTTGGGTGCTCTAATTTCGCCAGTGAAGAAGTGAGCCTTCACACTTTTCCAAAAGATGAGAAACTTAATCAAGAATGGACCAAAAACGTCCAGAGAACCAGGGAGAAATGGACTCCGAGTAAAACCTCTGTTCTCTGCAGCGAGCATTTTACAGCAGACTGTTTTGAACTTACACCAGGTTTACAAAAATCTCTCGGCTTAAAAGTAAGATTCAAAAAAGTTTTGAAACCGGGTTCTATTCCTACTATTTTTAAAAGAAAATCTACAGAAGAAAGTGAAGCCACCACATCGAAACAACGCAGAGGAGCTACAGTCGGAAAACTCACCAGAAAACGAGTAAGTCTTTCTGTAAACATAATCGGTGGAGTATATACTGTTTTAGATTATTCACGGAGTGTTTATTTAGAGTGTTGGACGATGCGACCCGGCCTCTTTGTTAGCTCATGACAACAAAGAGGCCACATGTCTAAGCTAACCGCTATTAGCTATTGTGGTATAAATAATCCTTGTAAACTTCACTATTCCAATTATCTAGTTTCCAATAACTTTATCTGCTTCAGACTAACTATTGGATTGCTTATATTCATGCGATTACTGACAATAATTACGTCTTCGACGAGGCTAATATGCGGTAGCCGTGACGCACTCGGTAATAAAATTACTGTGGTATTAATTAATTTTCTAATGCTGTCTGTGCGCTCAGTTGACATCAGTAGGTATTGTTTATTCACCGAGTGTTTATTCATGAGAGGTATGGACTTGTTTAAGTAAATGGGGTTTATTTCTAGAGCGCTTATCACAGATATAAAATCACAAAGCGCTGATTTTTTAAAAACTATTTGATATAGAATAATTATTAGATACATTAATTAAAGCATTACCATTCAGTGCTCAGCAGACGAGTTAAATCGGCTTCAGGCACCACTTCACCCTCCTCCTCAGAATCATCACTTCCTGAACAAGAAGGCTCAAATAAATAGGGTTCCTGACCTAAATTAAAACCTAATCCTTCTTGTTCATCGCTAGAACTAAGTTCTCCTTCACAAACTGAGGACAAGTCACTCAGATCTACACTATAATTGCTCAATTCGTCATCGGATTCTACAGGCTCTGCCATTGTTGTTTGCTGGGTAAGTTTGCGAAGATCCTTTATCTGACGTCACAGTCACGTGACCGGAAAATCCGGATTTACGGTGTAAAAAAACGGCGCTAATTTTAAACGATTTTGAGAGGAATTTTCATTCATTTAACATTATTTTAGCAAAAACGGTCAGAGGTCTATCTTAATATTTATATATGTTGTGCCATTTTTTGAAAAGTTAAAAGATCATGTCAGTGGAGCTTTAAGTATCTCGGGGTCTTGTTCACGAATGAGGGAAAACTGGAGCGTGAGATCGATAGGCGGATAGGTGCAGCGTCCGCAGTGAAGCGGGCGCTGTACCGGTCTGTTGTGGTGAAGAGAGAGCTGAGTCAAACGGCAAAGCTCTCAATTTACCGATCGATCTATGTTCCCACCCTCATCTACAGGGATGTGTGCTGAGCCCCCTTCTGTTCACTCTGCTCACATATGATTGTACAGCCACACTTCCAGGCTGTCATATTGTTAAGTTTGCAGATGATACAGCGGTGGTGGGATGCATCACAAACAATGATGAGTCCAGCTACAGACAGGAGGTGGAACACCTGGAGAGCTGGTGCAAAGAGAATAATCTTCACATGAATGTGAAGAAGACAAAGGAGATGATTGTGGACTTCAGAAGGAACAAACACACCCATGCCCCACTGAAAATAGGTGGGTCTGCAGTGGAAGTGGTCTCCAGCTACAAATACTTGGGTGTACACATGAATGATAACCTCAGCTGGAGCAACAACACCACCAGCCTGATCAAGAAAGGTCATCAGAGACTCTACTTCCTCAGACGGCTGAGACGAGCCGGTCTGAGCAGCCCAGTTCTCACCTCGTTCTACAGGTGTGCAGTGGAGAGCATCCTGTGCTCCAGCATCAACGTGTGGCATGGAGGCTGCACAGTTGAAGAAAGAAAAGCTCTGCAGAGAGTGGTGAAGGCTGCACAGAAGTCTGTTGGAGTCAGTCTCCCCACCATCACAGACATTTACACCTCTAGATGCAGGAAAAGAGCCACCTGTATCATGAAAGACCTCACTCATCCAGCACACTCACTCTTTGCCCCACTCCCCTCAGGACGGAGGTTGAGGAGCATCAAGTGTAGAACCACTAGACTGAGGAACAGCTTCTACCCTGAGGCTGTTAGACTCATGAATAAATAAAAATAAAATTAAAATAAACACTGCAAAATATCACATCATGGTGATGCTGATATGTTTTCTTGTTGCTGTGTTCATCTGTGACCATCTGTGACCATCTGCTCATACAAACTCATGTTCGTGCTGCTGTTTATTCCCACTATATTAGGCTTAGTGTATTACTAGTTGATGTTTTTCTTAGTTAGTTCTCGATGTTATTACTGTTTTTCTCTTTCATTTGTTGTTGGATGTAACTGGGACCTCGTGTACATAATCTCGTTTTCATCTCATGTACCACATGCGGTGCAAATGACAATAAAGACTCTCTGACTCTGACTCTGACTACTGTCATGAGCTTTGGGTTGTGACCGAAAGAACGAGATCTCGGATACAAGCGGCTGAAATGAGTTTTCTCCGCAGGGTGTCTGGACTCTCCCTTAGAGATAGGGTGAGAAGCTCAGTCATCCGGGAGGGACTCGGAGTAGAGCCGCTGCTTCTCCACATCGAGAGGAGCCAGTTGAGGTGGCTCGGGCATCTGGTTAGGATGCCTCCTGGACGCCTCCCTGGTGAGGTGTTCCGGGCATGTCCCACCGGGAGGAGACCCAGAGGAAGACCCAGGACACGCTGGAGGGACTATGTTTCTCGGCTGGCCTGGGAACGCCTTGGGATTCCCCCAGAGGAGCTGCTCCAAGTGGCTGGGGAGAGGGAAGTCTGGGCCTCCCTATTTAGGCTGCTACCCCCGCGACCCGACCCCGGATAAGCGGAAGAAAATGGATGGATGGATGGAAATCATTTTAATTTGATTGGTTGTGCTGCAGCTACGCAAACATACATACGGAGTGTGGAAAAATAGATGCTCGGTCTGCGCCTGTTAATACGGAATGAGTGAAATTAATTAATGGGGCCACTTTATAACGTGTTTTAAATTTTTGACTTGACTAAAATATCAAGTCTTTTCAAGTAAACAGCTTCAAATCAAGTCAAGTCTGTTGTGTTCAGAAAACACAGTGTTTAGTGTTTGTTGGGTCTGTAATGGTGTGCTCTGTTTGTTACGACATGTTACTGTGCCTTTAAGAGATGCTTTACGGCATGGGTAAATGTGTGTGTGGGGGGGGTTTTGAGTTCAGTAAAGTTTGGTGCACGAAGCGACACGGTGTGGTTATTGAGTTCCCGCGGACACTACATTTTGGCAGACGAGGATGTCCGGACTCACGTTACCACCACCGCCACCTTTCCTGCCTGTCCCCGGCGACCCAGCTGTCCCGTGGGACAGATGGCGAGCTGCGTTCGAGGACTACTTGCTGGCTTTGGGACACACTGAACTGGTGGAAGCGAGGAAGTGCGCGCTCCTCCGCCATTGTCTGGGCCAGGAGGGTCAGAGAATCTTCGCCACGTTCACGTTAGCGGACAATAAATACTCCACGGCCACAGCTGCACTGAGGACTCATTTCAGCTCCGGGCGGAGCCGGCGGATGAACCGCTTCGAGTTTCGTCAGAGGAAGCAGCGACCGGGTGAGTCTGTAGCCAACTATGTCTCAGCACTACGAGAGTTGGCTAGACTCTGTGAGTTTGGGGCGATAGAAGAGGGACTCATAGTTGATCAGCTGATAGAAAAGACGTCGTGTGACCAACTGAGGGAGAGACTTTTATTAGAACCAGACTCCATGACGCTGGCGGGCGCTCTGGTTATTGGAAAGCAGCTTGAAACAGCACTAACAGAGGCGCGAAAATTCTCCCGCGCGGCGCACGAACCGGTGACGTCATCAACACCGGACGTTCATCACACAGAGGCTGTGGAGGGGGCTGACTGGCCGAGTGGCAGCTGGGATGTGCAGAGAGTGGACAGGGGGCCCAGCAGGAGCTGTGGTAACTGTGGCTCCTCTAACCATGCAACTAGAGACCAGTCATGTCCTGCACATGGGAAACTTTGTCATAAATGCGATAAACTGAATCATTTTGCACGCTGCTGCCGCTCTTCTGCTCGCCAGGATACTACTGTGGTTCCCATTAACACTGTACAGACTCTGCAGCCGTCGTTCAAGCTCTGCACATGTCGCGTGGGTGCAGCTCACGTCCCGCTCCTTGTGGACACAGGGGCCAAAGTGTCAATTTTGAATAAAAGCACGTATGATCGTTTCTTCAGCCGTACACCCCTGGAAGCAGCCACTACAACCCTGTTGGGCTACGGTCACTCTCCCATCGACACTCTGGGCGTGGTCCGCCTCCCTGTCCAGTATGATCAGCAATTTACGCCTGACGCCAAATTCTGCATCACCCGGAAGGGAGCTAACATTATGGGCCTAGACTTGTTCCTCGCCCTGGGCTTTGCTGTGAGTGAGCCTGCCACAGCCCCTCTCACCCCAACCTTTTGGCCACCTTCACCTTGGGAACATATTCAGGTCGACATCTGTGGGGAACTTCAGGGGGCACCTGCACACGCTCGCTACCTGCTGGTTGTTCATGATCTTCACTCGAAGTGGCCTGAGGTTTGTCAACTGAGCTCCATCACTGCACACACCATCATAGACTGCCTGGACAACCTGTTTGGACGCTGGGGCCTCCCCAGTGTTGTTACGACGGATAATGGGGCCCAGTTCACCTCAGCAGAGTTCACAGAGTTCCTCACACTACGCTCCATCAGGCACATCAGGACAGCAGTTTATCACCCAGAGAGCAATGGTGGTGTGGAACGACTCAACGAAACTCTCAAAAATGGACTCCGAGCCTGTCTGGAGGAGGGGAGAACATACAGCGACGCTCTCAACCAAACCCTCTTGACCATCCGGGCATCCAAGCATCCCACCACAGGAGTTTCACCGGCGATGCTGATGATCGGGCGCGAACTGAAGCAACCCCTGGACTGTCTGAGAGCTGAGCCAGCTCCTGCACGCGGGAGCCCAGAGCTCCAGAAAGCCAGAGCTCAGGTGAAGGGTTCGCAGGCCCGGATGAAAGAGAGGTTTGATGCCACGCACCGAGTGCAGACCCCCTCAATGGCTGCAGGGGATTGGTTTGATGCCACGCACCGAGTGCAGACCCCTTCACTGGCTGCAGGGGATTGGGTCAGGATCAAACGGCGTCATCGGAGAAATAAACTGAAATCCTTCTGGTCAGAGCCACTGCGGGCAGTGTTTAGTGTGTTTGTTGGGTCTGTAATGGTGTGCTCTGTTTGTTACGACATGTTACTGTGCCTTTAAGAGATGCTTTACGGCATGGGTAAATGTGTGTGTGGGGGGGGTTTTGAGTTCAGTAAAGTTTGGTGCACGAAGCGACACGGTGTGGTTATTGAGTTCCCGCGGACGCTACAAAGTCCCAAGTCAATGGCGTGCAAGTCAAAGTCAAGTCAGAGTCTTTCAGCATTTTTTCAAGTCAAGTCTCAAGTCATGATTTTAATGACTCGAGTCTGACTCGAGTCCAATTCATGTGACTCGAGTCCCCACCTCTGGTGTTTGATAGTCACTCTGGTTTTAACGCATTCAGCATTTACTCTGAATGATTACAGTTTACATATTTTTACGACAGACTTTTTGCTGTTAGCAGTTTGTGTGTGTTTGCTGAGCCATCTATGATCAGACTTTTCTTTCTTCCAGTTTCTGTCTGTTGCTTTGTGACTTTAATGAGCTCAACTCATTCTCCATTTATTTCCCTGTCCCTTCATTACCTTTTTTTAGGTGAATGTGGTTGTATAAAAGAAAAAAGAAAAAAAATTAAGAACAAAGAGAAATGTTAATAAAATAATGTTGGAGGAGTTTATGTAAAAATATGCAGAGTATGAAAGTATATAATAAAAGTTTGCCTTGCTTTTATAGTTGGTCATTTGTGATTGTTTTTCTGCTTTATGTCACTTTCCATAAGTGAGATTATTTTTCACCTCCAGTTAAATTTCTCTGATCTCAAAATAAATAAATAAAAATTCCTCTAAATAACTTATTGGAGCTCTTCCCATGTACTCACTTCAAACCAGATACAGTAATTCTTTTTTTATTTCTTTGCAGAGTGCTGAAATTCTTTGTTGTTTTATGAATTAACTGAGTTATTAAAGTTAAAACAAGCAGAGCAGAAGCTAAAAGTCAATAAAACAGTAACTAACATCAAAAAACCAGCTTAACCAAAAGCTGAAATGAGTAAAACAGTAGTTTGCAACAAACATACTGTATTTTTCGGACCATAAGGCGCACCGGATCATAAGGCACATTAAGCAAAACAAAACAGATAAATCAAACTGTTCAACTCACAACGCTCAACAATGTTCAGTCGTAGTACCAAAATCAGTTCGAAGTCAAAGCACAAACAGAATTTATACATAAGGTGCACTGGATTATAAAGCTCACTTTCAATTTTTGAGAAAAAGGATTTTAAGTGTGCCTTATAGTCTGAAAAATACGGTACTTGAGAAATTATAATCAAGAAAACAGGTGTAAATCACGAACTAGAAAGTTCCTGGGGAAACTTTGACGGAGACTGCCAGGCTGCTGCCGATTTAAATTCTTGATTTGATAGTAAAATGTGCTTGGGTTCACTCTCAGTATACCATTATACCAAATTTCAGATGAATAGCTATAAAAATGGCAGACTTGTGGTGCATGGCTAAGTAACTTATGTGTGATTAAAAAAAAAAATCTTTTTTTTTATAAATAAATGTATCATATATATTTATATTGAGCAAAAACAGTGATTTATTAAATATTAAATTGTGAAAAATTACAAAATGCATAAAATTGATAAACAGCTGTGCCTCGTAGGTCTGGTCTTGGGGAGTAGTTTGATGTAAGATTTGTGCGGGTGGCTCAAACGACCTGAACGGTATTGAGCAAAAACACAGATTTATGAAATATTAAATTAACAAAAATTTCAAAATGCATAAAAATGATAAATAAACAGCTGTACCTAATAGGCCTTTCTTGGAGAGTAGTTTGATGTAAGTTTTGTGTGGGTGGCTCAAACGACCTGAACGTTATTGAGCAAAAACAGTGATTTATGAAATATTAAATTATCAAAAATTACAAAATGCATAAAAATAATAAATAAACAGCTGTGCCTCATAGACCTGCTCTTGGAGAGTAGTTTGATGTAAGATTTGTGCGGATGGCTCAAAAGACTTGAACGGTATTGAGCAAAAACAGTGATTTATGAAATATTCAATTGTAAAAAATTACAAAATGCATAAAAATAATAAATGAACAGCTGTGCCTCATAGGCCTGTTCTTGGAGAGTAGTTTGATGTAAGTCTTGTGTGCATGGCTCAAACGACCTGAACGGTATTGAGCAAAAACAGATTTATGAAATATTAAATTATCAAAAATTACAAAATGCATAAAAATGATAAATAAATAGCTGTGCCTCATAGGCCTGTTCTTGGAGAGTAGTTTGATGTAAGATTTGTGTGGGTGGCTCAAACGACTTGAACGATTGAGGAAAAACAGATTTATGAAACATTAAATTATCAAAAATTACAAAATGCATAAAAATGATAAATAAACAACTGTGCCTCATAGGCCTGGTCTTGGAGAGTAGTCTGATGTAAGGTTTGTGCAGGTGGGTCAATCATGTAAAATATATTATTTTTTGTTTCTGAAGAGTGAATGCATTCGAAAATGTGTTGACGGTCGGTCCCTAAGTGAACCATGACGTCTCTGAGTAGGGGGCGGGGCAGACTAATGGTACGTCCACACCTAACAGCGTTTCAACTGCAGGAGTGTCCAGTTTACATGCAAAGTCAATGGGAGGCGCGTCTTGGCGTCGGGCGTCACGTCACGTGCGTGTTGAGCGTGCTGGAAAGCGTTTTCCGTGCACGTGAACCCGCTTCAGCCTCCAAAGCACGCGTTGATTTAGCTGAAGTTTTCGCCGTTCAAACGCCGTTCAACTCTCCCTGATTGGTTGATCAGGGAGAGTCGGGGGGAGAAGAGAGGGGGAGAGTCCCTATGTGACGCGGAAACGAGGGGACGGGTATTGCGCAACTATGTGACGTATTGTTTGTGGGACACAGAAAAAACCCGCAAAGTCGTGTACTATGGAAGAGAAACTCATTGTAGCTGTGTGTTCGCGACAAGTCCTTTACGACCAGTCAAGTCTGCTCTACAGAGACAGAAATAAAAAGCTCCTTGCCTGGCGGAGTGCAGTGAGGAACTCGGTATACCGGTAAGCTCCTCCCACACCCCCCGCCGCCACACCGCCGCAGCTTCGCGTTCTGGTCTGGACACCACTGTGGGTCCAGTGCGTCCACTTGCGTGCGTGACGAGTTTTTTTGAAGTTGAAACGCTGTTTGGTGTGGATGTACCTTTAGCGCGGCTGCCCGAAATCAGACTCCATGAAGCGGACTGACGAGAGCAACGCACCCCTGAAGCCACGGAGCTCGAATATCCAACGGCCAACTTAAAACCAACTTTACCGCGGTGAAGGACCAAGCATCCATCCATCTTTTATCGGCTTCTTCCATTTTGGGTCTCGGGGTTGTGTCCAACAATCATTGTGCGAGAGGCGGTGTACACCCTGGATGGGTTGCAAGTCCATCACAGAAGGTGAAAGTAGCTAAATGCTAAAACCATGGGCCATATAAGCTAAAAAAATAGCTAAAAGTAGCAATAGCACATTAAAAATGTGGGTGGACATGGATATGATGTTCGTAAAGGAAATAATAAGTTATGTTATTGAACCGTTTACATTTATATGCAATTTATCTTTTTCAACAGGAATATTTCCAGATAACATGAAAGTAGCAAAGGTAATTCCTCTTTTTAAAAATGGTGATAAATGTGTATTCAATAATTATAGGCCAATATCCTTATTACCACAGTTCTCAAAGATTCTAGAAAAACTATTTGTGTCCAGATTGGATCAATTTATTGATAAACAAAACATTTTAAGTAGCAGTCAATATGGGTTTAGAGAAAAAAACTCTACGTCAATGGCTCTCATGGATTTAATGGAACAAATAACTAATGCTGTCGATCATAAACAGTACTGTGTTAGTGTTTTTGTTGATCTAAAAAAAGCATTTGATACCATTGACCACACCATTCTCCTTGAAAAACTAAATAAATATGGTATTAGAGGACCAGCATTACAGTGGGTATCTAGCTATTTGAAGGACAGGAAACAGTTTGTGCAAATAAATGATGTTAGATCTGACCTCCGTGATATCACTTGTGGAGTTCCTCAGGGTTCTGTGCTTGGACCAAAGTTGTTTATTTTATATGTGAATGACTTGGTAAATGTGTCAGCACTACTTAAATGTGTTCTTTTTGCCGATGACACCACTTTTTTCAGTTCGGGTAATGACATAAAACAGATTTTGGATATGATGAAAACAGAATTTATAAAAATACAAACTTGGTTTAAATTAAACAAATTATCTTTGAATTTAGATAAAACTAACTACATGATTTTCAGTAACAAAAAGGGAATTGTTGATGACGATCCATTTGAAATTGAAGATGTTGTGATCTGTAAAGTGAGTGAAGTGAAGTTTCTGGGTGTTATCATTGATGACAAACTGACATGGAAACATCATGTAAATTCTATTAAAAAAAAACTAGCTAGAGCAATTGCAGTACTATATAAAGTCAGGGATTTTTTAATTGATAAAGCTTTACATATGTTGTATAACACAATCATTGCTCCACATTTAATCTATTGTATTGAGGTTTGGGGAAAAGCATGCAAAACTATTACAAAGCCTGTTTTTATTTTACAAAAGAGAGCTGTAAGAGTAATCACCAGAAAACATTTCACTCACCCTTCAAACACCTTGTTTATTCAACTAAACTTATTGAAATTCCAGGAATTGGTAGAATATAGTATTTTATCAATTATGTATAGGGCTCATAATAACACATTACCTTTAAATATCCAAAGAAATTTTATAAAAAGACAAAGTTATTACAATCTCAAAGGGACAGAGATATTCATCAAACCACAATTCAGAACCAGCTTAAAAGGACGGTCTACCTCAATTCAGGGAATTCGATTGTGGAATGCTCTGGAGAGTGATGTTAAAAATGAAAAATCAATGTATACATTTAAGAAAAAGGTCAAAAAGGACTTGCTCAAAAACTATA
Source organism: Garcialebias charrua (assembly GCA_038048925.1). Classification (NCBI taxonomy): domain Eukaryota; kingdom Metazoa; phylum Chordata; class Actinopteri; order Cyprinodontiformes; family Rivulidae; genus Garcialebias; species Garcialebias charrua. The sequence goes on along the minus strand of JBBPBX010022819.1, from coordinate 22,845 downwards.
TATGATGTAATGCGTGTTTGTGTATTACAATTATGTTGTACTTATGATGTACGGTACGTTTGTGAATTACAGTTAGAAAAATTAAGTAGAGTTATTCATTTTATAAAGCAGTTTGTGTATTACAGTTAGAAAAATTAAGTAGAATTATTCATTTTTGTGATGAATTTGTGTATTACAATTAGGAAAATTAAGTAGAATTATTCATTTTGTGAACATCTTGATGTTGTGCCATCTTTTAGTTTGTGTATTTCAATTAGAAAAATTAAGTAGAATTAAGTAGAATTATTCATTTTATGATCTAGTTTGTGTATTACAGTTAGGAAAATCAATAAAAAATAAAAAAAAATAAAAAAAATAGGAAAATTAAATAAAATTATAAAAAAAAAAAAAAAAATAAAAAAATAAAAAAATTAGAATTAGAAAATTAATTAGAATTATCGGTGATGTAGTTTGTGTTTTACAGTTAGAAATATTAAGTAGAATTATTCATTTTGTGATCTAGTTTATGTTTTACAGTCAGGAAAATTAAGTAGAATTATTCATTTTGTGATGTAGTTTGTGTATTACAGTTAGGAAAATAGGTAGAACTATTCATTCTGTGATGTTGCTTGAAAGTTATCATTGGTTGAACAAACTGTGAAATAGGGGCAGATATAATAAGATTTCATCTTCTTTCTGCTCCCTTCATTTTATCCTACTTGTAATCTTGTATCTGATGAAACTGTCTTGTATTGTTCTTTTAAAATGAATGAATAAACATCAAATCAAATCAAATCAAAAATATTAATTTCCCCTTTATTTGACTAAGAATCAGTTTACAATGCTGGCCTGGTAGCACTGGTCAAGGCAGGGAAGGGAAGAAAGGCAAAACAGTAGTCAATAACAAGGAAATCACAAATTACATTAACAATAGTTCATTGTCAAAGTAAAAAACAAAACCAAAAAAAAAAAACGTATTTTCCGGTGTATAGGTCGCACCTTTTTATGTTTTTTTCAAGGCTTGCGACCTATACACAGGTGCGACCTATATATGGCTTGTTCTCACTTTCGGCGAAACAATTTTTTTAATCCAGCTCATTTCACAATTACATTCATTTATTAAGGAAAAGTTCAGCTCAGACATATATTTGCTATAATTTTTATCAAACAAATAATTGTTTTTAAGTGTTAATCTTCTTAAAAGCCTTGCTGTGTGCTCCTGTGGCAGACATTTGCAGCAGAGCTAAACGTAGGTGCGCCCTATACACCAGTGCGACCTATCTAGGGATTTTTCCAATCTATTGGTGATAATTGGACAATGCGACCTATACACAGGTGCGACGCTGCGACCTATACACCAGAAAATACTGTAAGCATAAAAACATTTGCAAATATCTTTAAAATGGTTTTAAGGCCACAGATCCAAAGCAAGACTTGGTCTTTAGAGTTGCTAACTGCAAATACTGAGAGGATCGGGTGTTATACTTCGAAACTGGTGCTAGTTGCAGTAGCGGAGTTAAATATGGAGGTGCCCAGCAAAGTCTTATAAATTAAAGTAAACCAATGAATTTCACGAGTATGTAGAGAAGGCCATTTAACAAGAGGTGATGATGTGTTCTTTATGGAGCATTTGTAACAAAGCCAATAGTAGAGGCGTGATAAATTGTGTCCAGTTTATGAAGGATACCTTTACATGTCTGTAAATTATATCTCAATAATCCAGCATGGGTTTTCCCAACAATTGTGCGTTTTGCAGCCAATGAAGATCAATCTCCATTTAGATAACTGAGTCTCGCTTTAACCTTGGATTGCAAAATATTAACACGATATGAAAAGGGCAGAGCACCAATCCAAATTCCCAAATATTTATAAACTGTTACTTCTTCTATATCACCAGTTATAGTTTACAGTGATGTAGCAGAATGGTAGCTAAAAGCTATAGGTAGAAAAAGGCAAGCTAAAATGTATACAAAAAAATAGAGGAAGTATGTTGAAGCAGATTTCTAAGACAACAAAGTTTTGGAAAGAATTAAAAAGATCTCTATGGAGAAACGTTTCTCTCCCAAAAAACAATAAATTATTTTAAAAAGTATGAGTTACAACACAGAAAAGTCATATGGCACCCATCTCCAGAATGAGCTAAACCTTTTGGCTTATTATGGCTAACAGTGCTAAGTATCCAGAAGTTCGGTAGTTAGATTGCAAAATGCTGACTCAGCATGCAACAACCAGAGTTGACCAAATTGCTGTGCAAGTGCAACATTCTAAAAAAGCAGATTGTTTCTGTCCATAACATACTACTCGTGTTGAAATGGCAAAAATATTCAGGTCAGATAAAAGTTTGGTGACTTCTTGACTTTAAGAGAGGCCTCTTCTGCACCTGAAACAGGTTTATCTTGTTAAAATCAGCTCTCCCCTTGTTCATAGTGGCATTTTAAAAGGTCATAGTGCTGAGTGTGCATATTAAAGAAGAAAAACACTGGCTTTATACACTAATGGTAAATAATGTCTTAAAAGTAAGAACCTTTTTTTTTTATCTACAAAATTATCATCATTGTACAGTATATTTTCAATTGTTCATTTTAATCCATTAACAATTGAGGAGTTTCTGGCATTTTGGGGCCTTGAATCGGTCCGGGTGCAGGTTTACATGGACTTATTTAAAAATAAAAATACACTTCAAACAAATGAAGAAATAATTGTTAATTAAAGTCCAGCAAACATATTTTATCTGATTTATTATGTTTGCAAAACTGACATGAGAAAAGCAAGTTTTATGTTCAAAACCAAATAGAAATCCTTCAAGTACTTTTATAGTGCTGCATTTAGAAAAGAAGCATAGTTTTGAAAAGATGTAAAGGAAAACTTAAACATGTTAAAGATGTAAAGGAAAAAAAATTGCTTCTTAACAAGTAGTAAATCCTAGCCTGGTTGAAACCAGACCCTGTCCTTCACTTCGCTTCAGACAAGCAGTGAAGGGAAATGAGAATTGAGCGGAGCTGTGCAGGAAGGCGAGGGCCAGGCTAAGTAAATCCCAAAGCCACAAAAAAAGTCATCATGACCCACAATAGCCTCACTGAGGCAGTTACTGTATCTTCAGTTTTGTGTGACATACAAAACATTATTACCATATTTCAATTATTCATTTTATTTTCATTAATTTGTTTCTATTTGTCATCAAATTGATCTCTCAGGAAGCAAAATGTGGACTTGATCTGGCGTGTGTGTTTCCATAGTGTTAAATGGTTAAACCAATCTTTAACCAAATCCACCCGAAGTCATTTGCCAGGGTCACTCCAGGTGATGACGGTACCCCCCCCTCCCCAACCACACACACACACGCTCCCCATCATTCTGCAGGTCTATAGAGCTTTCATCTCAGAAGCACATCACAGCTCCAGAGCAGATGAGCAGAACAGGAGCAGCACAGGTAAGAGACAAAAATAAATCAGGTCTTCTCTTAAATCATCAACAAAGATTAAAATTTCCAGCTTTGAATAATAATCCAGATCATCGCTGCAGCCTTTTATCTTATTGTATGAGTAAATATGTGTTATTTGTGCTTTCTTCTGCTAACTTGGCCTTGTTCTTCCATTTCAGCTTCAATTCAGCATGTTTTTAGCTAATGTCTTCAGCGATTTTTTTCAGCAATAAGCATTCACGCTGCATTTTCACAGGAAATGCAATTTCTCTAATATTTACATTTAAAGAGATGAATTCTTTTTTTCATTCAACCTTTATTTAAACAGATAAGTCACATTGAGCCTCAAAGACTCATTTACAAGTGAGATCTGTTGGACAGACAATAAAAGTAGTGAAAAATAACACATAGGGTTTGGAGACAAAAAAAATCCTAACACATTTGTGATCTCTGTTTGAAGGTCAAAAATGTGGTAATGAAAAAAGTCTCGCACACAAGCACATAATGACGCCGACATTACGCAGAGGGCAGGGGGGACTCAAACAAGGTTGTGCAGCCAGCTCATAGATCTGTGCACATTCATGGGGTTCATGGGGGGGGCTGCCAAGGTCGGCCAGAGGCGAGAGTCCTGAAATGATGACAGAATGTTTATTCAACTGTGCACCTCTGAAAAGTCCGTGGAATCCTCAGAAACAGGTTTGGGAGGGATGAGAGCATCTGATTTACAAAACTTCTCAGGCGTGTTGAGATAAGACGGCCTATCAAGGCCAGTCAGGGAGCCGAATGTCAGATAAACACAGTTGTTTTGGGAACTGGCAGAACTTTAATGACATTTACCTTCAGTCTGTGTCTGTCCGCTCGGTTCCGAAAATGTCCAAATTAAAATGACCAGGTCCAGATTAGCCACCGACGTCTTCCTTTTATGTTGATAGACCAGGAACCAGCCAAATCCAAAAAGCAGGAGCCAGTTATCATAAATCCAATTAAGTATGAGTCCTTAAGACCCACAGATGACAGCAGAGATAGACACATCATCAAGTCTTCCAAGTGGATGAGACATCCAGCTGTGTGCATGCCAACAGGGCAAACAGGGCAAAAAGTCTAGGGCACTAGACAGCCAGTGATGACCCTTGAACATGTGCCAGTTTTATTAAATGTGTGTTCTTTCATGGCGTGTGTGTTCACACGAGTCGCCGTTTTCTTGTTTTCTTCTAATAAACCTGGCTATAACTGACATCTTGTTCCTCGTCTGCTGCGTGCCCTTCACTGCCACGCTGTACCCTCTGCCCAGCTGGATTTTTGGAGAGTTCATGTGCCGTCTTGTCAGCTACCTTCAACAAGTGAAATACACACTAATCCAATCACTGCATGCACACAGAAACATAAAATATTGCAGATTGCTGGAAAATTTGAAAAATATTAAGACAAAATCAACATTGTAGTTGTAACAACATGCTAGAACACCATAGTTATAATGATAAAGACATGACAGATAATTATATTAGCATAAGAACAATATTAAAATGAGAACATAGGACAAGTCATAAAAAACTGCAAAGCAAGGAAAAAGGCTAGAAAAAACTAAACTAAATGATTAAGTGCATCACATTTGATCTTATTATATACTCAGTAATATTACTTAATTACATTTAACCACTGCTGTACACGTTTCTTTTATTTTTTTAGATATATTATTTAACTGGATATGTATTGTATGGTATTTTGTTGTCTGCAAAATATAAACAAGTACTATTTGAACAGTGCAGTAAAAATATGATGTAACATTAGTCGGACTGTTGAGTAAACTACAATGATAATACAGTAGTATAGTAATACACTGCAGAATCCAATGTGTGTATTTGTATTTTTCTTTTTTCTTTTTATACTTAAAACACAAAAAATGCGTGTAGGGAAAATTTCATGCATTAATCTCTCAATATTTTAGTCAGTGGTTCCCAAAGTTGGTGATCCCGGGCGAGCCCCCAAATATGTTATGGTCCTGATAAGTCCAGGAATAAATGGCAGGACGTACAACATATGAAGCCTAAACGATTGTAACTTAGACCAAAACTTTAATGTCCATTCTATCGTCTGAACTACTGTATACGCAGACTGGGAGCCACAACTAAAACAAACAAAAGGAAGGAGAGGCCACGAACCAGCCAGCAGTGGATCATTGGATTCAGGCCGCTCCCCTCACCCTATGATCCAAGGACTAACCCTACAACCAAAAACTGTTAACTTAAACTAAACCGGTAACTCCCAGTCCCAGCAACAAATAGCTCAACAACAAAACAGTGACAAGCTGCAATAACTGGCATCTGTGACCGGTGCAGGAGCGAGACTGGAGAACAAAGCCAACCAACATCAAACCAACATCTCCTCAGGTCTCCCTTGCCAACCCATCCTCATTCCTACATGTTGCCCTTGCTCATCCAATAGGCGGAGCTTGGCCCTTTTAAATTGGTTTTGACAAATCAGCTGTTCAGAGAGAGGAACTGGGTTCATTAGACCAGTGTTTTTCAACCTTTTTTGAGCCAAGGCACAGTGTTTTCATTGGAGAAAAAAATCCAGAGACACACCACCAACCAAAATTGTAAACAAAGATACTCTGTATCTGCCTATATTAAATATATAGTCATTCTTATCAAAGTGTCTTGAATAGGAATGAAATAAACACAAAAATGTATTTTTTATCATATTATATTTCTTGTTACGTCATTTGGGCAGCACGGTGGCACAACTGGTAGAGCTGCTGCCTCTCAGCGAGAAGGTTGCCGGTTCAAATCCCGGTCCGGGGCCTTTCTGGGTGGAGTTTGCATGTTCTCCCCGTGCATGCGTGGGTTTCCTCCGGGTACTCCGGTTTCCTCCCACAGACCAAAAAACATGCTTGTTAGGCTGATTGGTGACTCTAAATTGACCCTAGGTGTGAGTGTGAGAGTGGATGGTTGTTTGGTGTGAGTGAGACAGGTCCCTCTTGTAAATGAGTCCCCGTGACTCAACGAGGCTAGCCTGTATAAATAAAGGTTGAATGTTTCAAATTGCACTTAACATGTCTTCAAAAATACACCCGAACAGTACCACAACAATGTGGTCTTAAATTTAAAGAGGTTGTAGAAAGGGGGGAGAACAGAGACACGTCCTGAGCTGCGCAGCGCTTATACTGGCAGATAGAGACAAAGCCGAAAGTCGCGCGCAGTTTAAGAGGAGAGCAGAGGAGAGACACAAACATTTCAGCCGCGCGTTCAGTTTTATTTATTTATTTGTTTATTTTTCGGTGGAGAAGGTGAGACAGGCAAACGTGAGCCGTGCGCTAAGTGTGTGTGTGTGGGGAGACAAAGCCGCGCGCAGTAGGAGCCTGACAGAGGGGAGAGAAACATTTCAGCCGCACGTTCAGTTTTTTTTTTCGTCTGTGGGGAGGGTGAGACAGAAACGTGAGCTGTGCGCGTTTGTGTGTGTGGTGGTGGTGGGGGAGGGTGTCAGCGTGAGTGTTCAGCATGAGGCTGCTTTTTGATAATTTCCAAGGCACACCTGACGATCACTCGCGGCACACTAGTGTAGGCACAGTGGTTGAAAAACACTGCATAAGACACACATTGACATTAATGACACAGGGACACTTCCTTGTTATGACCCTACAAAGTGTCATAAAGCATTGAGTTAGGGATCTCAAGATAATTTTCAGAATTTTTTTTTTTTTTTAAACAATTGCTAATTACTTTTTACATTTGCCCTAGTGGATATAAGAGATAAAACATGCCATGTCTGTTAAATAATACCATCAGTCAAATAATACTGACTCCAGTTATTGCACTCATCACTGTGAGCTTTACATCAAATCAGGCTGGTCATCTCTCAGCACTCGCAGATACACTCACTGGATATCCTTCATCTACAAGACCCTCCTAAACCTATCTCGTCATACCTTACCTCCTTAATACAAACATCACACAGTCATTACTCCCTGCGCTCTAACGATCTGGTCCTCCTGTCAGTTCCTCCGGTCAGAACTGAACTAGGAAAAAGAGCGTTCAGCTTCGCTGTCCCCTCAGCCTGGAACAACTTACAGAAAGATCTGAAACTATCAACATTCATCTCTCCTGGTTCCTTTATGTCAACCGTATTAGAAAATGTCCTCAAGAAACTTGACCATTGCAGATGTTTCTAAACATTACTTGTGCAATTTACATGGCATTGTTGATTTTTAACTTTATCTACCCAACCAATGTCTGTCTGCTTGTTTTGTATATAATGTATATAGAAATATGTCATATCCTGTTGGTTTTGAACTGTCAACATCTATTTACATTGTAGTTTTCTTTATTTTCTTTTTTGATAAATGCAAATGTTTATTGTCAATTACCATGTGACGTGTGCTGCTGACCACTTGACCAGGTCACCCTTGTAAAAGAGATCTCGATCTCAACGGGCTCTACCTGGTAAAATAAAGGTGATTGATTGATTGATTGATTGATTGATTAATTAATTCATTCATTCAACCTTTATTTAGTCAGGTAAATCTTTTGAACCTCATGGGCTCATTTACGAAAGCGACCTGCTAAAACTAAAGAACAATGAACAGCAATGGTAGAATTTCCTTAAACAATAAACAATAAACAAACAAACAATAAACAATAGAAAACAAAAGAGAGAAAAAAAAAAATATATATATATATATATATATATTTTTTTTTTAACAAAGTATCAAAAAACTAGCAAAACATTATAAGGTAGATGTATAAAATCAAAGACAGGAACAAATCTGCATTGGTTTTTGCCAGGATTCCAACAGATTCTGAAAACCATTTAGAGAAGTCAAGTTCGAGAGCTTCAGATCTTTTTGTAAGATATTCCATGAAGCAGGAGCGGAGTAGGAGAAGGCCCTTTTTCCAAGTTCAGTCCTCACTGACGGAACACTGCAGGTAATCATGTCCTGAGAGCGCACGCTGTAGCTGCACTCACGCAAAGACATGTAGGAGGAGATGTATGAGGGCAGCAGACCAAGAAGTGATTTAAAGATGAAAATGTACCAGTGGAAGAGTCTGCGTGAGGTTAATGATGTCCAGTTAACCAGTGAATACAGGGTGCAGTGGTGGGTACGATAATCACAGCCAGTTATGAATCTTAGTGCACCATGATAGACAACATCCAACATCCGCAGGGTGCTTGTAGGAGCATTCATGTAGAGAATGTCACCGTAATCAATGGAGGGAAGGAAAGTCACAGATACAAGGCGTTTCCTAACATTCAGTGTTAGACATGATCTGTTTCTGAAAAAGAAACCCAGTTTAACTTTCAGTTTCTTCACTAGGTTTTCCACGTGGAGTTTAAAAGAGAGATGTGAATCGATCAGGATACCCAGATATTTATAGGAATCAACAAACTCAATAGGGTTTCAATAGGGTATTGTTGATTAAAACAATATAATATACATATTTCCTGTTTTTAGTGTTCTAAATCGCTTTACAACCTAGCTGTTATTATTTCGTCTTTTAAATACCATTTTCTTTTATTTGTTCTACTCAATTTGTGTGTTTTTTTATGATTGTCTACTGTTGTCTTTGTTGTCTACTGTCATGACTCTTTGTTAAAATCAGGTCTCTCTTGTAACTGAGCCCCCAATGCTCAATGGGATTAGCCTGTATAAATAAAGGTTGAATGAAAAATAGGTTGTGTCATCATAGGCTTAATTGCAATATTTGTGGTTGCAAGTTTTTACCACAGTTATTTTGGGGGTCAAAAGTTGAAAAGTTTGAGAACTACTGCGATACATGATAGTGTATGTGTTAGTTTTCTTTTCAGGTATTCCTGTTTCCTCCCGCAGTCCCAAAACATGAAAGTTGGGTTAAATGGCAACAGAGACTAGAAGAATGTACAAAACTAAATCTTTGTCTTTGGACATTTTAACAAAAGTGTTACCTGCCGTATCATTTTGTATACTGCATCTGTTTCAGGTGACTGCGCAGGCAACATGCATCACACTGTCTGCTATGAGTGTGGACTGCTGCTATGTGACCGTCTATCCACTGCAGTCACTCCAACGCACCCCTCGCGTGGCTCTGGGGGTCTCTGTGTCCATCTGGGTTAGTATGAAACAAATAAACTAGAAGACACTGATTGTTTGAAAAGCCTATCATGGAACCCTGAGAGTGATATACATGTCTTGGGTCTGTCATGCACCCAGTATTCTCCAGGCTCTTTGCTGCTGTCCATCCCTGTAGCCGTGTACCAGCACCTGGAGGCAGGGTACTGGTTTGGGCCCCAGACATACTGCAGTGAGATCTTCCCGTCTGAACAGCTTCAACAAGCTTTCATCGTCTACTGCTTCCTGTCCGTCTACCTGCTGCCTCTGCTCACCATCGCCGGCTGTTACACCTTCATGCTGAAGCGTATGGGCCAAGTCACCGTGAACCCTTCAGACTGCAGCTACCAAGTAAGAAGGTGGTGTCTATTGCTCAAGTTTCTGGTTCTTCCAGAGATACAACAAGTTCTCCTTGACTTGAGCAGGTTCAGGCAGGGCGAGCAGCGGCCGTGCGTGCTCGAGTCTCCCGAATGGTGGTGGTGATGGTGGTCCTGTTCCTCATCTGGGGGCCCATCCAGGTCTGCATCCTGATGCAAACCTTTGGCCTTCGGAGTTACATTTTATACAAGGTGATGTTTAGATTAATGGAGATTAAAGAAAAGCTTGAGCATGCACAACATGACAAGTTCTTAAGAATGCCTTTAGAGTATGCTTCTGGTGTTTTGACTGAAATACCACACTGATTGGGGGGTGGGTGTTATATTAGGCTTTGAATAGCTTCAGTGACAGAGGTGGCCAAACCTGCTCCTGACATTTTTATCCCTTTCTTAATTTGTCATTCACAGCTGAAGATTTGGGGTCACCGCATGTCCTACTCCAACTCCGCAGTCAATCCGCTGGTTTATGCGTTCATGGGCAACAACTTCAGGAAGGCCTTCAAACACGCCTTCCCCGCCATGTTTCTGTGGTGCAGAAAGGGGAGCGTCCGGGTGGGAAACCTGGACATGAGGAAGGAAGAAGTGATGGATCTGCAGGCACCCAAGAGAGAAGAAGGGGTACACTTTCTTTCATCTGCGTCCTAAAGGTCACGCTGGATGTTTGGAAGCTGTGCGTTCATTGTTTATTTATAGTCCAGTCTGGAGACGGGAGGCATCTGATGGTAGGTGGTAGATTTCTGACATGCACAGAAACACAAAATCCTGTTCTCCTGAGCCATTAATGAAAACAATTAAAATATATATTTTAATTCCTTGAGAAACTTGAGTAGACATAATATTATGTGATTTAAAAATATATATATATATTATAGATTTGTTGTACTGTATTCAAAATAATCTTTCTTTTTTTTACTCTGGGCGGCCGTGGCATAGTGGTAATGGCAGTCGTCCCCCGATCGGAAGGTTGGCGGTTCGAATCCCGGTTCCCCACACCATGTGTCGTTGTGTCCCTGGGCAAGACACTTAACCCCGAGTTGCTCCCGGTAGGACTGGAAAGTGCCTTGCATGGCAGTCTGCCGCTACCGGTGTATGAATGGGTGGATGGTTGGTATTGTAAAGCGCTTTGGGGCCCCTCATAGGGGGCTGGAAAGCGCTATATAAATAAGCTCCGTTTACCATTTACTCGAAAATGACGTACACTCTATAAGAAATGAACTAAAGCTGTTTTTTTTTTTTCATTCATTCAACCTTTATTTAGTCAGGTAAATCTCATTGAGCCTCTAGGGCTCATTTACAAAAGCGACCTGCTACAAACTAAAGAATGATGAACAGCAATGGTAGAATTTCCTTAAACAACAAACAACAGAAAAAAAAAAAAAAAAACGTAGGAGAGAAATAGAAAGTGAAATGCAAAGTATCAAAACTAGCAAAACACCACAAGGTAGATGTACAAAATCAAAAACAGGAACATATCTGCAATGGTTTTTGCCAGGTTTCCAAAAGATTTTTAAAACCATTTAGGGAGGTCAGGGCCGAGAGCTTCAAATCTTTTTGTAAGATATTCCAGGAAGCAGGAGCGGAGTAGGAGAAGGCCCTTTTTCCAAGTTCAGTCCTCACTGACGGAACACTGCAGGTGATGATGAGAGCGCACGCTGTAGCTGCACTCACGTAAAGACATGTAGGAGAAGATGTATGAGGGCAGCAGACCGAGAAGTGTTTTAAGGATAGAAAATCTAAAATAACATTAGTCTTGGATTTTGGGCATTTTTTACTAATCACACAAAGAGTTGTGAACAAGAACAGAAGCGTTAAAAATGAAGACTTCATTTTAACTAAATATTCATGATTTAAAGTAACAAGTCTTTTTTTTTCTTTGCCTAAGGGTCTCCACAGTGATCAAACTCACACAAAGATTTGGCAAATGTTTTACACTGGATGTCGTTCATGACAACCACAGACCACCGAGCTACAGTATGTGTGGAGCAGAGAGCTGCCACGTAGGATGTGTGGGAGAGCAGAGGAGGGTTTCAGTGCCTTGCTCAAGGGCCTAGAGTTAGGCAAAGATTGCCGGTTCAAGCCCGGTACCGACAACATCAAAAATGTGGGTGGGATAAGTGAAGCAGTCACACCTGGCTGTCTCCACCCTCATCTGCCCCACTCTGGGCCCTTGAGCAAGGCCCTTATCCCACGCCATCTGCTCCCCCGGGAACCCTAGATATCAACTCTCTGCTCCACACAGAGGGCTGTGGTAGCTCAGTCATCTGTGGTTGTGTCAGGAAGGGCATCCGGCGTAAAAACAATTGCTAAGTCAGGGATCACTGCGGTGACCCCTGACGAAGGGAGAAGCCGAAAGAAGAAGAAGAAGAAAGAAAAAATATATATACTGTATATACACATACACACACACGCTGCCTGGCCAAAAAACAAGTCACCACCAAAAAAAAAGGTCACACTAATATTTTGTTGGACTGCCTTTAGCTTGGATTATGGCATGCATTCACTGTGTCATGGTTTCGATAAGCTTCTGCATCTATTTTTGTCCAGTGTCACATTAATTTTCTATAAATATCTTGCATTGATCACTAGGCATGATGGGTGCATCACTTCACCTGCTTCTCTTCTTACCCTGATGAGTCCATCACTCTGGAACAGGGTAAATCTGGACTCAGACCACATGACCTTCTTCCATTGCTCCAGAGTCCAATCTTTATGCTTCCTTGCAAATTGAAGCCTTTTTTTTCAGTTAGCCTCACTGACTAGTGGTTTTCTTAAGGCTACACAGCTGTTCAGTCCCAATCCCTTGAGCTCCTTTCACATTGTATTTGTGGAAATGTTCTTACTTTCACTATTAAACATAACCCTGAGTGCTACTGTTGTTTTTCTTCTATTTGATTTCACCAAACGTTCAAGTGATCGCCGATCATTCAGGATTTTTTTCTGGCCACATTTATTCCTGGAAGACGATGTGTCCCCACTATCCTTCCAGTTTTTAATAATGCTTTGGACAGTTCATAACCCAATTTTAGTAGTTTCTGTAATCTCCTTAGAGGTTTTCTCTGCTTGATGCCAATGATTTGACCCTTCTCATACAGACTGACATCTTTTCTACAACCACAACATAAGAAGCAACTCATTGCACCAGTTGGGGATAAATAACTTGTTGCCAGCTGAAAGACAATTGCCATCCAATAGTAGGCACGTACCTATTCTCGTAGTTAAATCCAGGTGGTGACTTTTTTGGGCCAGGCAGTGTATATATACATATGTGTGTGTGTACTGTACAGTATATTCATGGAAAAAATCAATGCAGACATGTTCTTGTTTTTAGTTTTCTACACCGCCTTATACAGTAATCTTTTTTTTTTCTGCCACTTTTCATTTTGACTGTCTTTTTGGTTGCTATTTTGTTTTGATTTGTTAAAAGAAATAATTTTTAAAAAGTTTAATTTTGTATGCCTTTTTTGTGGCTGTCTATTGCTGTCATCACTCTTTGTCAAAGAAATCAGGTCTCTCTTGTAAATGAGTCCCCGAGGGTCAATGGGATTAACCTGTTAAATAAAGGATGGAAAAAATATATATACACACATCCACACACACACACACACACACGCACACATCTATTAAGGACATCTTAAAGACTAGAGAAAAAAGTATAAATTTGGTATAAACTTGAGGATTGAGTAAGTTTCTTTTTTTAACTGTAATTTTGTTATGGAGGAAAAATTATTTTAATAATTATAGTATTTTTATATGACTAAATAAATCTAAATGCCTTGTTTTATTAGCGCAAAATGGTCAAACTGTTCAGTTCAGGCACATAGAAAAGGAAAGTGGCTTATTCCAGAATCCATGGTCACTCAAAAGTACCTTCTTATAAAATTTCCAAAATACAAAAACATTCAGCACTTTTTTTTTTAATCCTTGATAATTTTCCATTAAAGACCAGCAGTATTTAGCAGAAACATTGTTATAGAATAAAATGAGGAACTCAAATCTGGCACGTTTTCTAACCCTTTATGCTCTTTGCCTCCCTGACATCAGTCTAATGTTGAACGCTCTGACACACAGACACCAGCTGATCTGCTCCATGTCTGAAGCTCGACGTCTTGAATTAAAAGCGATTCGATCAGCAACTGTCAGCTGATCCATCATGACAACAGTGCAAAGTCCATAAGACAAAACAGGAGATGTGTGATTTAGTTAAGCGTTTTTTTATTTTTCTATGTACACTGATATATTGCACAGGTTTAAAAAATGATTAAGGGCACTCAAATCCATACAATCCTGGATTTATTCAAGCAAAAAGAAAACCACAGGAGAACTTGTGTACTCTTAAATGAGGGGTTTGTGTTTTGTGCGTTATTTTTCTTGCTGTTCAAGATTGTTACACTTTATTTATACACACACATTAATATCAGTTTATAAGCTGATAAAATGGCTTCAAGACACTCAAAATCCTCAGGAGTCATTTTAAAATTTTGGTTTTAACTTTCAGGGCATTGCATGGTCAGGCTCCCAAATATTTATCGGACCTTTTGAAGCCTCTCCGTCCCTCCAGGACTTTGAGATCTTCAAATCAAATGCTACTGATGGTACCAAGAACGTATTTTAAAACACGTGGAGACAGAGCATTCCAAGTGATGGCCCCGAGGCTTTGGAACGCTCTCCCTCTGTCACTGCGCAGCTCAGACTCTATCGACTCTTTTAAAAAAGATCTTAAAACGTATTTATTCAGACTGGCTTTTAATTAATTTTATGTATTTTTTCTCTTTTTATTTTTGCTTGTGAAGCACTTTGTGATGTCAATGTCTGTGAAAGGTGCTATATAAATAAAGTTTACTTACTTACTTACAGTTTCTCCTTCCTGCTGGAGAATTGGACACTGCAGCACAGAGTTCATCAACCTCCTGATTGAGTTAACAGGTTAATTTTTATTACCAGCATGCTTCTTCCTCTTAGTTTGACCAACTTAACTTTCAACCTTTCAGTTTCGTGAATATTTCTCTACTTTGTTTTTTCTCCTGCACATTGAGATTTGACTGACATGACAAAGAATGTGGTATAATAAATTGGGTCCACTCTGTTAACTAAAAAATGCTTCTGAGGTCATAATGTTTGTTTTAATAGAGCTGAAAATTCAGCTGTTAAAATAAAAGATAAAAAAACATAATTTCTGGTTTTGACTATACACAGTGAGCATGAAAATGCATAGATAGGCTTCTCTGAGTGGTCTGCAGGAGGAGCAGTGGCAGAACGTCGGGGGTGTCCACGTGTCAAACATTTCTTCACGTCCAACTTCCTCATCAGCAGTCCCTCTGATTTTATAGACGGGGTTTGGAGCGGATGAGGGGCCATTAATTATCATATGCTGAAGCTTTCTCCACAGCCACATGTGCCCTTGATGTTAGGATTGTTGAAGACAAATTCACTGGACAGCTTTGACTCCACAAAGTCCATCTCAGTTCCCAGGAGGGTGAGCTGAGCCTTCTTTTCAATAAACACTCTCACGCCTGAAAGAGAAAAAAAGAATTGTCACTCTTGTTTTAATCTCAAGGGTCCATTTAGTTTCTCATTAGACTGTGACTGTTGGGGACTACGGTAATAATGTTTGAGGCAAAACACAAAGATACTTCATGTTGGAAACCATATCCAGCAGCCGACTCGTATAAAGCTCTCTCACGTCACAACCACACTCAGTCTGTCGTTTGCAATGGAAGCCTTTATAGTCAGACCATGCACCTCCTGTTCCTGACTGCCCAGAGTTTAGCTGAAAAGTGCGGCCTCAGAAATCCATTTTTTTGCACAGTTGATTGGGTTCGTGTCAGCCGCACTTCCCAAAACAAAGTCCACGTGTCCATTTAATACAAACCAGACGTGTGGATGGAAGAGGCCGGCCTCTTTAGCTGGCTGGCCGGAGAGCTATGAAAACTGGCCCTGGAGGGGGTTATTAGGTTTGAAGGCCTTAACCCACATTCTCTTGCGTTGGCGTGAACCCGGTTGACCAGAGACCGGCCTCACCACAGCAAAAGGGGCTGCTCTGTGAAGGCGGAAGGACTGGAGATCAAAACACAGCCAGAAAATGAAGCTGCTGTCGGTTATTTGGGTTTTCAATAACTTGAGCTTTTCTGCTGTTGAGTTTACGTCAGCGAGTGTCACTTTCCTTCATGTAATTAAAAGGAAGTTAAATGTTGTTGGCTGTTAAAAGAGTTGATCAACAGGATTACTGACCTCAGACCTTAAAATTACCTCGAGGGTTACAAATTAGAATTAGAGCATTCTGTCTACTTTATTTTTCACATGCACAGTTTATAAAAATAAGAAAAGCTCATATAAATAATTTAAACCAGCAGTCCTTGACAGAATGCATACTGCCCACTGCTTTGCAGTGCTTTGTAAGAATTTAAATAGAATTTGTCCAGTGGTTCACTGGATATTTGGCTAACAGACATGTTACATATATAAGACTGTGAGCTAGAGGAGAGTCAGCTAGATGGGGCCATTGTCCTCCAACATTCAGACCAAGCAGCTTGGACTGACAGGTTTTACAAAAAGCATCAAGAGAAATTATGAAAATGGACAACAGGTGAATGGTATTTGGAAAATTGAAATGAAAATAAGAAAAAACATTAAAATAAGTAGAGAATTATAATGTAGTCTACTGAGAAAATGCAGTGTGAACGATGAGTGCTAAATAACAGCTAAAGCTAGCTGAAGAAGCTGGAGATGAGCAGTTTGAGTTAAAACAAAGAGGAGAAATACAAAGTTAAATGGGGCAGAATGGCAACAGAAAAATAAAAATGTAGGACAGGAGCCAAAAACTAAGTTGCTAAACACTAGCCAAAAGCCTTGATGACTCTAAAATTTTTGTTTTTCATTTTCTCTATCAGAAGTGTTGAACAAAACTGTATTTATCATCAGCTACATGCTAAAAGTTTGGGTCACACTATGCTGATATTATATTGTATTTATCAGTTAAAATAAAAATACATCCACAGGAAGAGGACATTTTAAGGTAAAGGTTTATATATAGCTGTTTATTTCCAAGTTGATGTTTTTAAAATGCAACACGTTCTTTGACAATGTCTCAAGTAAGATTCTGGTTTGAAATTCTCTGTTCTTTGTGCTTATACATCATTTTTACAATCTCATTTTCCTTTTCGTTTTTCTGGAAGCACAACTTTAAAGTTTTTAATCCTTGAGATCTATCGATAATCATATTTCAGGTTGCAGAAGTTATGAGCTGCGTCTCATTTTATTTTATTTGATATTTATTTTCTGCAAGCCTCATTTTCTAAATACAACTTTACCAAATCACAGAATCACAAAAACAGAAAATGTGTGTGTGTGTGTGTGTGTAGACCGCAGAGTCCTGACCTGATGATGTTGATGACTCCCAGGTCAGGGCTCTGCGGTCTACACTCATCTCCAGGCCAGCGGTCACTCTTTCAGGGATGAAGATGTTCACATCCTTGATAGAGAGGAACAATGGTTTGAGAGAGGAGTAAAGGAGGCCATCTTTGTGAAAAGAAACCGTCCATCATTAAACAGAGGTGGAGGCCTCCGGGTTCAACTGTCCCCCTCTTACAATGCTGTTATTGCTAGTATCACTCAGCCCTCTGTGAATAGCAAACAACCATCAGGGTGTTAACGATCCATCGTCAGGCTGATGGTCCTCCTTGATCATGTGAGCAGCTGGTTTCGGCTGTCATCAGCCAACTGGTTGATCCACTGTGGGAGGGTGCTATTTATAAGACTGAGCTGAACACAGCTTCTCAGACTGAGGAAGTCTTTCGGACGAAAGACGAAACGTTTCTACAGTTTTTTTTTGCTTTGTTTTGTTTTGTTTTTTGAATGTCCAGAGGACCAGACTTAGCTTTTTTGGATTTTTCTACCTGGATTATTGAGCATGCATCAGGGTATTAATTAAAAAATATAACCTCTTGTGAATCTAAAGAGAACTTAAAAAAATCTCTACTGACATCTGCTGGTAAAAATAATGAAACTGCAGACAAATGTGTCATTCACACATTATCATCAATTTTGAACTTCCTGAAAATTTTTGCCCTCAAAACTCTGTAATTTTCAAATAACGAGAGCAACAACAATACAAATTACATGTCAGAGTAAAAAAAAAACATAAACCACAAAGTAAACAAACAAAAAACGAGACTATTGAGACTTGCCAAAACTGACATTTAGGGGTTAAAAATAGAGAAAACGTCTTAATATGTATTATTTATGGTGAGGACTAAAGATAAAAATAGCATTGATATAACACATTGAAATCTAATAGTGGTATGGTCTTTAAAAGAGCATTTTTGTGTCCAAGGGACACAGGTAGAACAAACTGAAGGTTTCTCCAAGAGTAAACTGCAGACATGAAGGCAGCATTCACGGTCAAACACAAACACCGAAAAACACTGAAAATGATTTGTTTGCAAAGTTATATCGAAAAACTGCAATAACAAATAGAATTTTAAAAATGCTTATTTTTGCATACGTGTTTCGATAAAGATAAAAATTAAATTAAAAAATCGCAACAAAAGGGAAATTCGTTTTCTGGAGCAGGCAGTCGTTGGAAAACGAGCCGTCATTAAACGCATCGTTGCATTCCACAACCAACCGCCAAAAAAATAAATAAATCGAAAGTATACAGTTTAAACAAAAGCTTAAAATTTTTTTACGATGGCAGCTCAAATGTCTGAAGAATGGATGGAATTAGAGGAGCGGCTGGAAGAGTAAGAAGAACCAGTTTTACGTATAAATGTATAAACAAACGATTTTAACTACTAAGTTAGCCTCGCTTAGCTAAAACCTTTGACCTTTAATGTGCATGCCAATATCTGGCTCTACGTCCCAATTACATTTAACTTCTATGTAGCTAAAGTACGGAGCCCATACTGAATGTGCCGAGCTGAATGTGAACTGGAGTTAGCACCAGGCTAAAGTAATGATGCTAACTGCTCGCGCTCGTGTGTGTTCAGTTGGTCGGCTTAACAGGGCCACAAAATATTTTCTAAATACAGTATATGCATTGTTTGAGTTTAGTTAATGAAAATATGTTGGAGTAGATGTACAGTGACGTTAATAATGAGTATGTCTGTTACTGTAGCCGTTTGTTAACAGACGTTGACGCTCTGGCAGGCAGAAGAAATCAGCCGTTGCTGAGAAAACCAGCTGAGCCTGACTATTGTAAAATAGTAATTCACTGATTAAAATGTTAATTTAAATGAAACAGTTTCTAGTTAAAATCAAATAAATTTAATGTAAATTTAATCTGCACTAACATTTTCAACCAGAGCTCAAAATGTTTAACTGTCAAAGAAATGTGCAGGCACATTTTGAGAGAGGGCACTTCACAAAGACACAGTCAGGCCGTGTGAGACTGAAGGAGGTTCCAACCATTTGTGTTCATCGCCCAGAACCAAATGAGAAGTCCAGCAGAACTTCCACTGACCAGTGCTCACACATATTGTTCTAAAGTTCCTGTTTTTAGTTTTCTACATTCACCTTATAATCTTGCTGTTTTTGCCATCTTATTTTAATTTGTTTTTAAAAAATCTGGATGCCTCTTATAAAAGAGGCAGATTTTTTTTTAAACAAATTAAAATAAGAATGATGACAACAGTGACAATAGACAGTTATAAAACTCTATTGTCACTGTTGTCATCATTCTTTGTTAAAATCAGCTCTATCTTATAAATGAGTCCTCAAGGCTCAATGGGATTAACCTGTATAAATAAAGGTTGAATGAATAAAGTAAACTTTGGTACGAAAGGTGTTAAATAATACACATCATATTTTTATTGAACAATAATCTTAATGCTAACAGTGCCATTGTAATTTCAGAGATTGAGAAGTAGAAGTGAGGTGAGTGAGATGAGGGAAAGATGAAAATGTAGCCTCAGACGACAGGGATGATGATCCAGGATCGACAGGACCATGAAGATGTATCAACAGGCGATGCAATCAGGGAACAGAGATGAAAAAAACTGAGGGAACAATTAGAACACAAATTACAAAAGCAGGATAGAAGAACTTCAGACATGAAAATTAACAGTTCTGTGAAGAAAAATGTTAATGGAAAATAAATACTGACATGTTTTTTTTTTTTACTAAAGATCAAATGAAGGCAATTGGCATGAAGAATAACTTCCCAGTTCCATCTGATAGTTTAATCATAAAAAAAAATGTGTTACTGTTCTACAAATCAGTCATATTTTGCATAACGTTATTTGACTTTTGTCTTTTCTCCTTAGTCTAAAACTCTGGCAGGTGATATGTATTCCTTCAAGGAATGCAAGTTCTTCATTTTTTATGTTTTTTGTTTGTTACTTTACTGTTTCTTTTTTCCCTTATAGTTGTCACCTTAGAATTTGTGAGTTGAACAGGCAGCTTGAGGACATCGCCAGTGTGAAAAAGCGCTTAAAAGAAATGGAGGAAATGAAAGTTACACGTGGTGAGACAGTTACTTACGGTAATTTTAATTTGAAACAGTTACATTATTAGCTTCAATTATGGTCTACATTCACATTGAGGTAAATAAGATCAGATCTGCTGATGTGAAATGAGACACATTTTCTCTTTGGTTTATACAACTGTAGCACAGCTTTGAGGCATTTTACATTTTTTATATATATTAGCTTATATACACTCTAATATATTAATATTATCATTAATACATGTAATTGTCTTACCATTTTTACATAATCAGCCCTTACTGTTGGCTAGCGTGCCAACATCTACAACAGTGATAAATCCAGACTTTTGACTCAATCTGATGCAGATGCTCATGCCTCCAGTGAATCACTTCATGCAACCAAAGCACGCCCTCTAGTTGTGGCTGTGTCCTTAGTATAGTTGCCTCTCATAAAGCTACACATCTCACACACATAGACGCACGCACACACCCATTCTCATGGATAGTAATTGTTTTAATACAGTGATCTTAAAACCTCATTAAACCATCACTAATAAGGCCAAAGGTCAAAATTTGATAACCAAAAAAAAAAGAAGAAAGGGCATTCTAGTTTGAGAGCCATTTCGTCTCCACAGCCATCTTTCATGGTATACCTGTGCTCATTTTTACAGTCACTGGCAAATCCTGTCATGTAGGTTATGTAATCGTTTTTATTCACTCTCGTTTCTTCTTTCTTCAGCTGAAGACTTTGCGGAGAAGAAGAAGCAGCAGAAGTCTGAACTGGAGGCGGAGAAGCAGTTGGATACCACCTTGGAGAAGGTAAATGAGCCACAAAAGTTAGACCTAAACTTTGGATTACTCTTACAAACAAAAGAGTAAAAAATAAAGTTTAGGTCTTAAGTCTGTTTTGGTTTTATACATAATTAACTACAGAGGCTATCACTTTGTTCCATGGTTCAGTGAACATTTTAATCTCATCATTTTAAGGAGGTGGACCAACACAGGCAGCTCAACGTGGAGGAAGCAGAGTCGGATGCACAGAACGAGACACAGATTCTCAGGTACATGCCCTGATGCATGCTCAATAATCCAGGTAGAAAAATCTAAAAAAGCTAAGTCTGGTCCTCTGGACATTCAAAAAAAAAAAAAAATTTGTAGAAACGTTTCGTCTTTCGTCCGAAAGACTTCCTCAGTCTGAGGTGCTGTGTTCAGCTCAGTCTTATAAATAGCACCCTCTCACAGTGGATCAACCAGTTGGCTGATGACAGCCGAAACCAGCTGCTCACATGATCAAGGAGGACCATCAGCCTAACGATGGATCGTTAGCACCCTGATGGTTGTTTGCTATTCACAGAGGGCTGAGTGATACTAGCAATAACAGCATTGTAAGTGGGGGACAGTTGAACCCGGAGGCCTCCACCTCTGTTTAATGATGGACGGTTTCTTTTCACAAAGATGGCCTCCTTTACTCCTCTCTCAAACCATCGTTCCTCTCTATCAAGGATGTGAACATCTTCATCCCTGAAAGAGTGACTGCTGGCCTGGAGATGAGTGTAGACTGCAGAGTCCTGACCTGATGATGTTGATCTTCTGTGCTGGGCCATCCTTTTGGCCAGTGGCTGTTTAGTTTCCCTGATATAAGACTGATCACAGCCCTCCTGACACTGAACAGCATACACAATATTACTCTGTTTGTGCCGGGGGACTGGATCTTTGGGATGAACCAGTCTTTGCCGTAATGTATTTTGGGGTTTAAAAGCCACTGGGACGTTGTGTTTAGAAAATAAACGTCTCAATGTCTCTGAAACTCCCGCAACATACAGAATGACCACTGGTCTGGGTCTGGGTTCCTTCTTTTCACCTGATGGCTGGCTGGAGTCCTGTTTGGGTTTCTTCTCTGCTTTCAGGAAGGCCCAGTTAGGATATCCACATTTCTCTAGAGCCTGTTTTGTGTGTGATTTCTCCTTCTGTCTGGCTCCTGAGTTAGTGGGGACGCTGTCTGCTCTGTGGTACAGAGTCCTGATGACTCCTAACTTGTGCTCCAGAGGGTGATGGGAGTCAAACTGTAAATACTGGTCTGTGTGGGTGGGTTTGCGGTACACCTCAGTTTGCAAATTTCCTCTATCAGAAACTGAGACCTCACAGTCCAAGAAAGCCAACCTGCCATTTTTTACATCTTCTCGTGTGAACTTGATATATTTATCCACAGAGTTGATGTGATCAGTGAAATGTTGGACTTCCTGAGATTTAATTTTAACCCAGGTGTCGTCAACATACCTGAACCAATGACTTGGTGGTCTCCCTGAAAAGGACGTCAAGGCTCTCTTTTCTACCTCCTCCATGTACAGGTTGGCAACAATAGGAGAAACTGGAGACCCCATAGCACACCCATGTTTCTGCCTATAATATTGCTCCCCATATGTGAAGTAGGTTGACTGCAGGCACAGTTTCAAGAGTTGACACAGTTGCTCTGTGGAAAGTGTGGTCCTGCTGTTCAGAGTGGTGTCTGATTTTAACCTTAAACAGACCACCTCTACTGCCTCATCAACAGGAATGCACGTAAAGA